>JAWWEE010000122.1:65210615-65344350 GCA_035221455.1 Xenops minutus
AAGAAAGTCATCTTTAGGTTTCTTGAGAGACGTGGGGTGAACAAATCAAAAAAACCCTAAAAACTTGACATAAATCCAGAAGAAATCTCCGTCGTTTTAAAGCTCAATAAATGAATATGCCAGTACACAAGTTGTCTTAAGTATTTGAAAATATCTGTTCTAATCAGCAGCATTTATCAAATTGATGGTTCCAATACAGTATTTCAATAGTACTGGTGAAGTTAACGTTTTGGATGTCCTCACACAATGCAATGATTTCATACATCACTCTGTTAGTTTAGATCAAGAGCTTAACCAGTAAAGTGCACAATTATTAATCTGTTTGAAGGTTAATATAGTAGGCTATTTTACTACACAACATATTAAAATTCTTACTTGGATCTCACAGGCAAGGACTAGGTTATGAATATAGAAGAAAGCCTCCTCAACAGTCTCTCCAACGGATACTAAGCCATGGTTTCTGAGAATAAGGACCTAGAGAGACATTGAAAGTAAGTTAACAGCAGCAAGGCAAGTATTTTCTTGGCTAAGGAACATCTGCTCTTGATTAAAGAATGTACCTCTCACACACATATACTGTCCCCCCACCATTTTCTTTAATTCTAGATGTAAATACTGACCTTGCTTTTAGGCCCCAAATTTTTCTGAATAACCACCTTTTCTTCATCATCCACTAGAATACCATGGTAGTCATGATAAGCTACTTCCCCTAGAGAAAGTGCTTCGGGAGAAATTGGCAAGAGACCACATTTCATTGCAGAAACCTGAGAAATATTAAAACAACTGACTTAACTTCTTGCAACAGAAAAAATGGAAAAACATACTAATACAAGAATTGCAATAAAAATGTATTTTTATATATTTTATGAATCTATCTGCACAAGCACATATGTAGTGTCTAGAATCCATCGCTAAAGCCTCTATTTTTGATAACTTTTGGATTGGATACAAAGGTCACACTAATCTTGTGTCTGACTCAATAGGGCCGCTTTCACATGACAGCAACACCAATATAGAAAGACTCAGGGAAAACAAAAAAACAACAAACCAAGACCCACAATCAACTGCATTCTTTATTACTTTCTCTCCACTCAGTTATTTCTCCCTCCTGCCTCCCTGACAAAAGAACTTCAGTGATGAACTCTGACACAGCTAATTCTGCAGCACTGCAGGTAAAGCTAAAGAATATTTTTTAAAAGGCTACTCTGTAATTCACAATTTTAGGAATTTGATAATTTATCCTTAAAATGGCTGTGTTAATGTGAATGATAAATTAATTAAAGAAAAAAATCATCCAAATGTGAACTCAGAGTATTCTCTCAAAATATTCCAAAGAGGCAGAGCTGATTTGTAACCAGTTGCTCCAGCGAGAGACATTGGAAAAGTTTCAAATATTTCAGAAAACCCTGATAAACTGTGCTTTACAAAACCAACAAAATATGCTAAAGCTTTTATGACTCACTGGCAAAAGATCCAGTCTTTTGTAGTAAAGGACACATATATGAAACATGTATTTTCAATCACAGAGCTCAATTTTCTGTCTAAGCGCTCATGTTAGACAAATAACCTGCAAATAAGGAGGATCTGACTGATTCAAACAGAACCACATATTTGAAGACAGACTTAAAGGCTTTCTGCCCTTCAAAAAGGAAGCACATCTATGGTTAAGGGGACCCACCTATTTTCCAGTTGGGAGGGGCGGGTGGAATGGGGCAGATGACAAACAGGAAATGTACTTACCGCTGCTCCTGCTGGTGTGTGGATATGGACGATGCACTTGACATCAGGTCGAGCTGCATAAATTGCAGAGTGCAAGGTAAAACCAGCTTGGTTCACTCCCAAGTTAGTGCTTCCACGATCAACTACATCTCCCTGAATATTGATTTTAACCTGGGAATGAGAAGAATTATTTTCATAAGTGAATCAATACTCACAAAAATATGATTTAATTCAGCATCTACTGCTAAAGCTCTAAAACAATATGTCATCATTTATGTCTGAAACACCTAATTTCAGACAAGCCTGATTCAACAGCCAGCAGCTTTCAAGAGCATGAGGTGATTCACTGTCCAAATGACCTGGCTTTTTACAGGTAGATCGATGGGAGGACACCTGGTGGTGAACATGGGCAAAGAAATCTCTCTGAGGTACCTCAGCTGTACCACAACCAGCCATGTTCAATAAAACTATTCTAAACATGTTACACAAGAGTAAAATATGCTCTAGGATAGAATTTAAACGGTGACATATATATAGAAACATATATATTCATATATATATGAATATTTTATAGCTATGAAAATTAGTAATTGCTTACCAGACTAGATGCAGTGACTTCACTATACAGGAGTCCAAAAGGTACAATGAGGAAGTGCTCTTGCTCAGAATTCACTCTGGCCTAAGGATAAATCCAGAGGAACAGTTAAGAATATTTTATTAAAGCTGCAAGAAGGGTCCAAACCATTGAAGTTACTTTCATTCACTTCCTGAGTATGGAATGGGCAAGTATGTAATACATGCAATATGACTGTCATGCATGCTACAACAGATAATCAATACACAGCACAGTTAATAAACTCATGTGGAACAAAACCAGATGGCAGGTACCTGTCAGAGTCCTTCAGACTGGTGGAATTTAATAAACCCTTACAGCCTGTGATAATGACAACTCACCTACTATGGATAAAAGAAATAATATTGGGAGAAATGGGGAAAAAGTGACTTTTTTTAGAAGAATGACTTTACACTCCAACTGTATTTCTGCCCTAGTAAGACACAAGGTATGAAACAGAAGTGTGTGAGAAAATGCAAGAATTTGGCCCACAGATCTAAAGCATCTTGATGCTGAGCAGGGTTTTATCACCAATGCTGCGAGACATCTGTGAGCAGTACAGCATACCTGCAGATTTTCTACCAAGCATCCCAACCTTCACTTATGTTTTTGCTCTCTCATCTCATTCACACAATCAGGAGTTTATAATACAAAATGATTTTGGCTTCAAACCCTTCACATCTTGGGATGCGTCTTAAAAGTTTCTAAAATGAAAAGCAGAGGACATCTAGGTAGTTTAGGTGTCTCTCAATGGAGAATTAAAAGGCTCCATATATTTTAGTGGACATGTGAGACAACTCCCTACTTTGCTATGAGTCAACCCAGTTTTTGGATTTGGGTGGTTTGTGTTTTGGTTTGGGTATTTTTGGTTTTTTGTTGTTTGGGGTTTTTAAAATAAAATTTATGAGTTTTGGATTTCCGTGAGATGCAGCTACTTTATGATGCTACTCCCTCATGTCTTCTACTACTTGCAACAATAAATACATATACGCTTTGGTATAATTATATTGCAGGGAAAAACAATTCTAAAATAAGTAGTTGATCAGTCAATCCAAAAGCTTCTAGTACAGATCTAGTTTTCTTTACAACCAGCTGACAACATGCTACAGTATAAAAGCCTTAAACTGAATCAGTCTGTTGAAATTAAACTGCACTTGCATGAATCACCAAAACAGTTCTCCATTACAGAAGTGTAAATGATCTAGAAAATATTTTACTTATTTATGCAAAACAAAGAACAGGTATGATTCCAAATGCCTCAAGAGCTAATAAGAAAGCTAAAATGCAAGACAAACAAGCAACAAGACTCACAAACCACCTTGTTTTAGGATCGGATCCCATAAACAGCTCATGCCCACAAAGCAAACCAAGACCTGGTGAATGACATGTACCTTCTGTAAACCTGTTATCTCAGATTCTGCCTGACCCTGGAGGCACCCAAGTTTACTCTACATTATTGTACTTGACATGAAAACCCTGGAGGGACTCAGGTTTACCCTACGTTATTATACTTGACGTGAAAGCTCTTCATGCTCTGTAATCCTGCTTCTGCATCAGGACTGCACCAGTCTGAGCAATTCCAAATATAGCAACTGTCAGTGATTGATAAGGGTCCAGAAAAGCAGTGATACTTCACCCAACTTCCTGATATGCCCATACTGACATACACTCTCATATCCTCACAATTTCTTTCTCCTCACACACACGCTTATGACCCTCACTGAAGGCTGTTGTATCTTTTACTTCAGAAGTGTACTGGCAGCTTTTAACTTGAATGCAATCACCCAGTAATTAAAGCATCCACTCACAAAAAAATAAAAACCTGGAGTCAAACTCCAGCTCTGCATCAAGTGGTAGGCATTCACCACATTCCAAAGGAGAGTCTTAGAACTACTTAATGCATGGGTACATAAACAAGACTATTTTGTAAATATAACAACCTTATTCTAGATCAGATTCTGCAGATAAAGTATGCCTATCAGTCACCTTTCAGAATGCTGTTCACTGGAGGAGTTTGTAAAAGACAGGAGGACTACAACTCGGGACTGCTGCTGACAAAACAAGAGCTTTCCAGGTCCTCTACCATTCAAAACTGTCTAAACCATTTTCAGAATCTCATACTCCAAGTACTTTGACTGTCTTCCATCTCAACTGGTATCACCTCTACTGGTATCTTCCTTGTGCTCCTCCTCAAAAGATCAAACTCAAGGCATTCCCCCCCAGTCACATACCCTTGCCTCAACTCCTTCCCTGGGCATGGCGCTCTTCACTATATTTACCTTTTTATCTAAATGCACAAACGTTACCAGGGCTGAACTTTACACTGGAAAGCCATCTACAAACTTGCTTGCTTAGTAATCTTTCACTGCATTCATGTCCTTTTCACAAAATCAATTCTCCTGTCACGTATGAAAAAATCCGTGGGTGGCACATAGCTGTTTACAAGAACCATTATGTTGGATATGTTCCCTTACAAAAGGAACCAAGCAATCGAACCAACCCTGCCTTGATCCCATGCCTACACGTATCATTTATCATCTTCATCTGTCCACAGATAATACGCTTTGAAATCTCTACAAGCACTAACAATAAGATTACCATAATTCATTTGGACTGCAGCTAGAAGAACTGAAAATACATAAAGAACAACCTCTACTATGTAGAAAAAAGCCCAACAATTCAGCTCTGTTAGGACAACAATTGACTGGGCTGCACACCACAGCTGTGACTTTACTCATGAGACTCATGTTGATCATTCTTCTGGCGTATAAAACCTCCTTGATTTGACCTCCTTGTCATTATTTTTATGGATGCCAATGATTACTCAGTCACAAGGAAAACTGTTGGCACGCTGCATTAAGCTAAGTAGCTCACTCATTTTCAGAAATACGGCTTCTTTTCCAGACAGGTTGGTGCCTTGAATTATAAAACTCAACTGAATGACTAAGAAGGTATTTTAGTACTTCACAAGGAAAGCAAGACAACCAAAAAATTACCTTGCAAAATAACACATACAATTATTTAAAGCATTTAAGATAGTAAAAGACTGAGTCTTTCAGGAATCTTAATTTCATCCTAAGAAGTTTCATGTACCCTCTCTGAAGACTCTATTCAGGCTGTGGTAGCTGACATCCAAGCTGTTCCAGCTCTTACTCTTGAGATGCAATGACAAATCTCTTCACTATTATACTGCTTTCAATGCCACTTTGCTGCTCTTACACACAAAGAGAAAATGACATGGGAGGGAAGCAATTCTTTTGTATGTGGAAACAATTAGTTCAGTTATCTGTTGATTCAATACTCACTGTTATATGATTGTAAATAAGCTGAGACCAGCCAAAGAGATCTGCTAATCTGTAGAAAGCCGCCAATTTACATCGTAACAACTTCTCCCCTTTTTCATATGCGATGGAATCCGACCCTCTCAGATCATTCACTGGTGTCACCATGCCAAGACCTAAAAAGCAGAAGGGGTAAAAAAGCAAAAGGGGGTTGCATTCAGCATCAGTTCAAACCTAACAACAGGCCCCTCTATTACTGTAGTTGTTGTGACTGGTTTATATCAACATATTAACCTAAGAAATGGATAGCAAATCTTCATTACTACAATAATTTGTATTAAATATAATGACAATCTTGGGGAGGGTTATTCAGCTTTAGTAGATGCAGCATTCATTTCTTTCCCTGCTATTAATTAGTGCTAAGGTGACAGTGCATTCCTTAGCAAAATATTTTCCTCTCTCAAACTAACAATTGTATAAAATACACCTACATTGTTAACAGAAAAATGTGACCCCAAATATTCCACTTTTTGAGATACACGATTTGGTATACCTGACAAGAAGAATTACACATCTAAAAAGATGCACAGAGGTTCACTTAATTAGGGAAAATTAAGTACAAGCTAGAGAGAGGAAGATTATGGTACATAATACAAATACTGTAGTTCTAGTTACAGTGCAATTAGAAATGTGGTTAAAGTAACTGTTATAAAGCAGAACCAGGCCATGCTACAGTCTAAGCTAAAGATTTATTTTGGAGCACAGGCAAGAATTTATGTTATCTGAACACAAAACCTGTGTGTACACGCATTTACATATTCTGGTTTTTGTTTTTCTTCTTTGTTTTGTTTGATGATGTTTCTTGTCTAAAGCTTCACTTCAAAGGAGAAAGCTGCAAACAGTATTTCAATGGCAAAAATAATTAGTTTCTAAAGACCTTCGCTGTTACTAGACTACTAACGAGTGTTTTACTTTCCTGCAGACAAACCATGTGGTAATTAGCAATATTTAAATCTTTAAATTTTTTACTAGCACTGACTTATCAGACTTAATTTTCAATTAAGATACCGTACTTGAAATAGCTTTTGATATAAATGATATACACGAATCACATACCACTGCGGCATTTAGAAACTAATCAATTCATTTCATGTTTGCAGTATTCCTGTGAGCAGAGCAGGATAGCATTTGGGCCTCACAGTACTTTTTATTTCAAAAAAAAGAGAAAGGAATTCAGCTGTGATGGCTGAAGGTGCACTTACTCATGTTTAACGCAGCCATCCCGCCTTGAGGTGCAGCAGGGTAGACGTTTGGTACATGCGTTGTCATGAAATCTGCAATTTGCTGTAAAGCCAATAAACCCGTTGGGTTCTTCCCCTTCTTGAACTGCTCCTGGATCATAGATTCCAGTTCTTCACAAAAGGCCTAGCAACAAGACATTGCATGTTGTAATGCATGTTCCAATGAACTTCAACCTTTCATACACAGGGGTTTTTCTAGCACTGAGATGGAACCATCCTACACCTCCTCTGAAAAACACCTCAGGGCAGAATTCCTGGGTGCAGACTGCAACTTGAAAACACTCCTCTCTGGAGCTCCAATTATGTCAGTCACTTGGGTTTTTTTAATGGAAATTCCAGTATTCTCTCTTCAAAATTCATTAAACCTACTAACATGAACTTCTGGAATGTACAGTCGGCTTGAACACAACACAGGAAAGAAAAAGAAGAGGAAATTTGTCAGCATGGCTCACAAGGAACTTAGAGCCAAGAAGGCATTCAGGTACACAGAAAGTAATGGCCACTGAACTTTTAAAACATGTTTAAACAAGGGGGGGTTTACATTTTTCCTGGCTGTTTTTTCCTGGATTTTTTAAAAAAAATTATTTTACCTCTGAAGGGAACAAAACAAGATTTTTTTTACTATTGCTGACAGCTCCTGCTTTTAACCAAAACACTGGAATTTGTACTGAAACAGAAGTACATATCATTAGATGATTATAACTCTTTTAGTAAGTGACTTACTATTATTTTCATCAATAAAATGAGTTACTTAACACAGAAGAACTGTAAATATGTCACTACATCCCTATTCTTAATGAAGTTATGTCATGAAATGTTTTGTATCTAAAGTCACCCACCAGTTCTTACAAAAGGAACAAATTTTATGAGAAAAACTTTGTTTTTTGTACTTTCTCCCCAAGGGAATACCTTAAATATTAAATGTCATTCATAGTCCATCACTGTGCACCTTTTCAGAAAGAGATGTATAAAGATATTTCATATGTCTGAATCACACATGAGAAACTGAGTACAGGACAGACCTACCTTATATAAGCTACTCTTAAAAGTGTTACATTTAAATGCTCAAAAGAATACATGAAAACAGATGAAAAACTGTTTTACAAGGACTAGATGGAAAATATGAAAAAAAAAGTTGATGATTATAAAAAAATTCTGAAAGCAGGACTGAGGAGCTGCTTCATGAGTCAACAATAAAAATTCCACCAGACAGCATGAGGAAAAAAATCAGGAAAAGCCAATGAGAAAAAAGAACAAATAGATCTAAGATGCCACAAAATTCTCCAGTTCCATCCTGATAGTGAAAACCAAGATATTAAATGTATCACTTTAAAGACAGAGCATTTTCTTTTCTTACTGGGCTTTGAAGTATCATGGAGACTCTTTTCTTCTGTTCCATCATGTTAAAATCCTGGCGAAGGTCTGGTGCCATATTTCTCTCTCTCAAATATTCTGGATTATTTTCATCAACTCGATCAAAATACCTCTCTTTGTGAGGGGCTGTCGTTGGGGGTGGCGAAGTCACCACCCCCACACCGGAATCACCATTCATAGCACAGTTTTAAGGAACCTATGAAGAGGGACAGAAAAAAGGAAAAATTATTTCCTTGACTGCTTGATTTTAGAACTACATATGTGTTTCTTTAAGAGTAACAGTTCACATCCACCTAAAATTAGAAAGACAGATTATAAGATCAGAAAAGGAGGCTAATACATATGAGAAGTCAAATATGCTACATGCATACACACAACACAAAACTGATACAAAACCTCTAATTTAAACTACCTCCAGTACATTTAAGTTGTCTAAGCAGCCTGATTTTCAGAAGCAAGGAAGTCCTTCAAACCTCTCAGAGACAATGACAGAAGTTCAAAACACGCGAGGTCTAAACTCATTAACTTTGGGAGTTTTTTGCTTATTTTTTTTCTTAAAAAGTTAAAGCAGATATAAAAAAAAGAATACTGCATAAATCAGAAATTAAGTGATTACAAAAATTAGAATATTATACATGTTCATTAAAATGGAGAATCAACCCTGCCGAAACATGCTGACTGTGAACACGTTTCTGGAGACAAACCCAAAAACACTGACTTTGCAACCTGAGGTGTTGCTTTTCACGTTTATTTTAGGACCATTCAATAACATGCACATCACTACAACAGCATGTGGTTTTTGAAAACTGGAAAGCACAGGCACACACAACCCCCACCCCTTGGCCAGATTTGTTTCAGTTTTACATGTTCTAGTCAGCAACTGCCTGTGTCTACTAGAGAGGCTGAAAGCTCAGCTGGGATTGCTCATACACACCTCCTTCTTCCACTCGCAAGAATCCCTTCATGTAACATTATCCCAGTTTTCTGGGCACAGTATTACAACCTTCATTCCAAAATCCTTTTCAGATTTTTTGAAGCCTTCCACTGACAAGCCACCAGTTCAATAAAGACACCCTTGTAACACTTTGAGATTCAAACGTCTGATTCCTGGTCACCTGGCATTTCAAATTAAAAATAAGCTTTTGCAGTAAAGTTTGGTTTTCTTTGCATATTGTACATCACTAAATAAATGTCACTAACACAAACTGTATTTCACTGAGCTGCAATAGGAATATTTAACGTGAATGGCTTGCTAGTTCAGCAAACTGTAATTATTTACATTATAAACAAAATAAGCAAGGCTAAAAACACTTGCCAACATAACGTATAGCAACTTCATTAAGAAAATAGGCCAAGAAAAGCTAGTAGGTCTTTTCCTGAAGGTAGAAGACTGAACAAAGAGAATAAAATAGGAGAATCCAGCTCTCTGTCCCAGGAAGGGGAAACAGACTAATTTCAATAACACTGCTTTTGAGTCAGAGCTCACACTGTAATGAGAACCCTGATTTAAACAGTCAATTTCATTACCATATCTGGAGGTCTGAAAGGATTAGTACCAGTAAAATGTTCTGATATTATCAAGTCATTGCAATTCTTTTTGCTATGCATTAGGAAAGACTGTATATATCTTCATGTAAGTAATCATCAATCTTCTACATGTTAGTAAATTTTGATGCAAGTCTCTACTCTTTTACTATATTTAGATTTTTCCTTAGGGACTCATCTTAAACTGTACTTGCTTGTGGATGTTAATTTAGTTAGTAATTTATTTGCATATTTATTAGCTAAAACCACTTTGGATGTGGACACTCACAAAAAAGGCAAGTTCACAATAATTATTTTGAAATGCAGATTAAACAGAATCATCCCAACTAAGAAAATTATCTATTTCAAGGCCGCAGAATTAGGAGATCTCATTCTCTTTAATTCTTACATTAGAAAATTAGTTTCAAAGTTCAATTTGTTCCTTATTTCAGAATGAACAAACCACTGAACTGAGACAGCTGAACACAATGAGCAAAATAAAAGCATTCTCCTTGACTCTGCAGAAGATACTAGTGTGAAAACTATGTCAGCACTTAAGACACTGGAGTTTTAGATACTCAAGTGATTTCCACCTACTTAGTTACTAAATAAACACACAAAGACACCTCTGCACTGTTTAAAGTATTTAAAGTTTAGGCTTTAAACGTCAAGGTGGATTGCTCTTCCATTCTTATTTTTATCTAAAGTAGGATCATATACACATCTTCAATTTTTAGTTACTAGCTTTCCTTCACCCAGGAAGAAACAGAGTACATAGCAAGAAGAAATAATGCTTTTATCCACAGGGAAAACCTTTTACGGTATTAGACCTAGAAAGTTTAAAGGGAGTGAAGTTATAGCAAAGTAGACACCTCTTCTTTGGCATCTTCAGATGCCTTAGCGCACCCCTTTCTAAGCTCTCTTCCTCCTCACAACCTTCAGACTGAACCATCTGCCATTTCCTACCTCAAAAACACTTCTGAAGGCCCACTAACACATTTCACAACTCCTCTTCTGAGCTCTATCAGACACAGTAATATCTCCAAATCCAGGGGTTTGTTGAAAAACAACAGTTTGCAGATCCAAACGTGTCTTACTCTCTTACAGTAACAGTTCCCTTGGGCCAGCTGAAGTCTGAGCTTCACCAGCCTCTGCTTATCACAAAAAATCAGGGAGTTTAGGAACAAATACAAGGGCAAGACCACAAATAAAGACAAAATGAACTGCTCAAGTAGGTCAGAATTTATACTGCATTCTGCTGAGTGGAGACTCAGAAGTATCTTTACTTTAAAGCAAAGGATGGGAAAACTATGAATTTCGGGCTCACCACCGGCAAAGAACAATGGCCCTCTCCTGCCTGCTGAGGCATTTGGTTCTCAGACTATATTTGTCACACTGTATATGTGTATGCACAGTCTTATATAAACTGTACACACATCTGCAAACATAATCTTGCATTTAATTATTTACACTAATTCCATACTTTCTGAGTAACAAGAGCTATTTCCAAAAGAATGATACACATAATTACCTCCCTGTCTCTTATTCACACTGGAAAGGATCTGGTCCCTAACAGCCTGTACAGGCAACATGAAAATGGGATCACAGTGTCTTGTCAAAGTTTCATTATTCTTCCATTCAAATACTAAGATGGCATTCCCGAAGGTTCTGAGAAGCTATTACTGCTTCACTAGCACGATTTTCATGTGAAATTATTGCCACTACAATGTTTAATGTTAAGTGGTCATTTCATATCTAAGGTGAAATACCGGTTTCATTACTCAGACACAAATAAATGGCATCCCCTCACCAAGTTTTAACGTAACTGTAGCAGTAATTATTCATTTTAATGTCTGTCAGATACACATGTTAAAGGTATTGGCTTTTCAATTAGAAGCAGATGTGCTTAACAATATTTTGCACAAGCCACTGAAATATATTCCTGACTTTCCTTGAAAAACCTTCTGGGAGTAAGCCATGATGAACTCTCCAGTAAGACATTCAGTAATATGGATACCGATAAATAAATAAAAGGAATCTGAACAGTAAAGTTGAACACACACTGGGGAACAGCCAATGGTTCTATAAACTGGAAGGTCACACTGAAAATCACAACAGGCTGCCAAGGCACTTAAAAAAAATAATAAATAATTAAGCCTGTCTTCACACCCACAACACTTCAGTACAGACAGTTTCTTTCTGATGTAGTGCACTACAGCCCCCATGTAAGATAAGCTGCAATGCCAAAGGACTTCCTGCCATGATAAGTGCTTTTATGCGAGAGCCAGTTCTAACACAACTGTGACAGAAAAAGCCACACCCTTAACTGAAAAAGCTGTGGCTGGAAAACCTGAGTGCATAAAAACCCTTTCTGGCAGAAGAAGGGGTTCTGTCAAATACAGACAGAAGGAACAGCAATTATTATTAGAGGGGAGCAAAGAAAAATAAACATCTGTGAGAAAGTCCAAACAGCACCTTATAGTAACAGAAGCAATGATATTCATTAGTCTAATACATAAGTACACATAAACACTGTAACAGCTTTATAGTATTTATAGCTCACAGATACAACAACTTTTTACAAGAAAACAATCTGAAATTGGTCTTAATATTTCAGGTTACTTTCGTCATTCAAAATCCCCTTCCTCCCTATTCTCTTCTAACCCAACAGTTTCATTAAGAACAATGTTACAGAGTGGCATTACAGAGTTTAGTTTAAACAAAAGAATAAAGTTTTAGAACAGAAATACCATAAAGTTTTTAACACTAACCTTCAGAAAGAAGAAAAATCTCAATTCTTTTAAACAAGGTACATTTTTCAATATTCAGATGATACACATATAGTCAAAGAAATTTAAACAGGTAAAACAGTGAATAATATCCAGCAAGAATCTACAATAACTTAAGGGCACATAAACCCCCCACCCTTAAATCTAAAAAATACATAATTAAAAAAAAAAAAGGTATGTGGCTGGGATTTTACTGTAGTCAATAAATATACTCAAAACATTAATACTAATTCATTTTGATACAAGGAAGTTGGGACAGATTTAAGTATTTGTTCCTCTAGTAGCTTACAGGTTCAGCGATTCTCACTGAACCACCATTATGAACACCATGTGAACATTGGGAAGACCTAAAATGTCTCACAACACTAGCAGGGATCAGCTAACTACATTTCTTGAAAAAAAGTGAGGTTTTGCAACCCTTTAAAGGTTGGTTTTGTTTTGTAATAAGTTGTAATGCGTTATTTTTTTGCTTCTCCACACCCTGAGGAAATTGTTTTTTACTAGGGCTGCAGTCAATGGAATTTGACCTAAAGGCTCCCTGCCACTGAGCACAGCACATCAGCACAGCTTTAAGTCTGCTGAGGCCAAGTCAGAATAAAAATACACTCTGAGAATCAGGAAGAAGGTTCTGATAAGGTGACAAGGGGACCTAAGAGACTTCTAAAAAATTTAAAATACACTGCCAATTCAAAAGACAGCACCTGCAAACCAACAAACAAAAACCAACCAACCAACACAAACAAAAAAGCTAAGAAAGCAAAAACCAACCAACCAAAAAAACCCTAACACAAACAAGAAAACCCTGCAAACCCCCCAAAAAACCAAGCCAAACCAAACTACAAAAACCAAAACAAAACAAAAACCCACACACTATAGTTTTGCTAGGGGTTTTTGTTTGTTTGGGGGGTTTTGTTTGGTTTTTTTGTGTTTGTTGTTTGATTTTAAGTTCAGGAAAGTTATGTGATCAAAACCTTACAAAACCAAGTCGTTTCAGAGAAATAAAAAGAAACAAAAACTGCTCTCTTCTTTGGTAGCTTACAGTTTCTCTATACAAAATAACATGGAAGCAAAACACCTGTATGGGACTGAATCGCCAAATTTGCAAAGTAAGTGAGCAGCAAACTCCTCAGCTGCTGATACAATCCCAGTCACCAGCAACAAAGATCGGGACACTCAGTTCCACAACGTGCCGCTTTCAAGGCCCATTCTGACAAGGATACAGTAGTTTCCTTTGTATCCATTCTTTTTCTGACTGCTCTTTCAACAAGTTATCTCCTCTCACACCAGAACTGTGCCACTGAGCCTAACAGAGGTGAAAACAGCTTTGACAAGAAGTTACTGGGGAAGGGACAAGGAGGTAACAAAACTAAATAACTTGTTTTCTTTCCTGTTGTGCAATCAGCAGTCTTTGAGAAGTTACCTAAAAATCTCACGCAAGTGACAAGTCAGGCAGTATGATGGCAGAGGAAGGGAGTTCTGTTTTGGATGAAAACAGAATAGAACTCAATAAGAACTGAAAAAGAGTAATTTATGGCTCAGGAAGGAGAGTCAGGGGACTGCAGAAAGCTACAGAGCTGAAATTACTGCACAGGGAAGTCATGAGGTGACAGGAGGGAGGAAGAGGAAGGCAAAGGGCCGGGCAGCGCTGGGGGGGGCAGCAAAGAAACCCAAGGGGTAAACGAGCCACTGCAAACAGACCGAGTGAGTGTGAAAACTGAGTTGGCGGGGAGATGGCAGGGAGGCAGAACATCCCTCTACAGAAAACAGGGTTTCATTATCACTTGGTATCTGCAGAAAACCTTATAAGTTTGCACTCTTAGCACTTCACTCAATCTTCTGATCCTTTCTGTATTTTTTCCAACTTTCCTTTACTTTACAATAGCATTTGCCAAACTTTCTAATTAAAATATTAACATAACTTTGTCATAGGGAAATTATTTATAATTCGTATTACAATTTCCATCATTTCCCATGAGAGTATTTTGGCACTGATGACACTGGATTTGTTCTTGCCATTTCAAATGTTTCCTATTGAACTTTTAAAAGGAACACTGGCATTCTTAGGAAGTCTAAGAACAAAGAAAGTAAATCATGACTGTACTACTTACTAGACAAAGTACTTAATATCATGAACAATTATATTATTTTTTTAGCAAATCCTCCCAGCTCATGCATCTTCAGAATTTCCTCTGCTCTTTGTTTTCAAACAGGAAAAGACTATTTCATGAACAAGAACAGTTATTTATCTTGTACTGAATGCAGGCACCATCATTTTGCTTATTAAGAGACGCTGCAAGCTAAATATTAGACTCTGAAATTTAAAGAAATCCAACAATAAGTTTATCTGACCAAAAGTATTGCATTTTATATTTGTAATATCAAGCTTTAGTGTCTATGACAACAGTTCAAGAAACAAACTGTGTTAGAAAACAAGGAAAAGAAATAGGCCAAGTCTATCTGAAGTGCACAGACTCCGTCAGCAATTATTTCATACTTTCACCTTCTCTAAAACACTGAAATCAGAAGCCCAGCACAGTGGCCTGTGAGTGGCCCCAAGGTTATATAAAACCCAGGCTTTTTAGGCTGCTGCATTAGCAGGACATTGAAGGAATCACCATGTAACTATGTCAGGGTGTTAAACAACATAACTGTTGTCCAGCTTTACCAAAGCCAAATGAAGCAGGTGATTGGAAAAGCCAGAGTAGATTCACCACAGGCAAATCATGCCAGATCAACTTGACCACCTGCAACAAAACGACACTGACTGTCAATGAGGGGTGAGCAGCAGATACTGTTTAACAAAATTTCAGCAAAGGATTTGACACTGTTTCCCACAGCCTTCTCCCGGACAAACAGGCAAGATAGAGACCCACTGGGTGGCCAGCAAAATGGGCAGGAAACTAGCCCCTGAAGTGCACTCAGAGGTGGCTGATCAATGATTTTAACTCAGGCTGGCAGCCTGTCACAAGTGGGGGACCCCCAGAAAATGACAGCGGGACCCACACTGTTGGACATCACCTGGTGGACAACAGGAGTCAGCAGCGAAGCTGCTGCAGCAATGAAGGAAAACTGGATGATGAGATGTACCCACAGGGCATCACTAACAGAGACAGAGATGTGACCATCCCAATCTACCAAGTGCTTGTCAGGCTACCTCTGGAGTACTGTGCCCAGTTCTGGTCTCCACAGTTCAAGAGAAGACACAGACTGAGTGGAAACAGTCAAAATGGGAGCCATGAAAATGACCAAAGACTGTAGAACCTTGTCTGTGAGGAAAGGCTAAAGGAGCTAGGTCCTTTCCCCCTGGAGAAGAGAGTGCTTGGGGGGACCTGGTTGCACTTTCCCAGTATTTAAAGGGAGGCTACAAGAAGGATGGAGGCTCTCTCTTCACAAGGAGTCACATGACGAGGACAAGAGATAACAGGTGCAAGCTGCACCAGGAGAGGTTTCATCTAAATACAGGAAAGAACTTTTTTTACACTGAGAACAATCCATCACTGGAACAACTTCCCCAGGAAAATGGCGGAATTCCCATCAACTGGAGGTTTCAAGACACAACTGGGCAGGGTGTTAGATAATTCAGCCTAGGCTCCCTTTCCCATAACAGGCTGGCTCAGATGATATTTCAAGAACCCTTTTAACCTGGGCTGTTTTATGTTGTATGACTCTACACAGCATAAGCCCACCTAAAATGTATGCCAGAATTTAGGTGGGCAGATTCAGCTGGGATATTGTTAAATATAACTGTCTAAATTCTGCAGAAGTTTCAATATATATGGCTCGGAATACATAATTCAGTCCTTGCAAACAGAAGAGGAGAGAAGACAGCATTAAAACCACATTAGAAGCTAAGATAAGGAGAGGTAACTTCGCTCCTTTTAAGAGAGGATTTAAAAGGCCAAGAGTATCAAACTTTTAGAAACAGTAATCATTCCCCTCTCCTCCCTGACCTGGAAAAGCATTGTATCCCAGAGACTGGACTCTGCAGGAAGCAGAGAATGACGCACACGGATGAACAGGACAGCACACTGTGCTATTCCTCCCCTCACTGCAAGGTACAGCTGCAGCCTACGCTCACCATTGGTACCATTTTCATGTCAAACCCTCTCTAACATGATTTATTAATCTATGTTGGAAAGATCAAATTTCCAAACAGCTCATTCCAAGTTAATTAAAAATGGTGAGGAATCCCAATCTAAAAAGGGGATTAGGAATAGCATTAAAATCAACATTTAAAAAAATAAATTAAAAAAACCCTCTTGAAACTGTTAACTCATGTCTCCAATTGACCAAGTCCCTGGTTTCTTCCCAGTTATAGCCTTTTAAATTCCCTTTCCCTCTCCAGATCCTTTCCAACTTTCCTGCTAAGCAGTTTACACGACAAACAACAGAACAGCCAAGTCTAGCCTCCAAGAATTTGAGAAAGACTAACAGTTTCAAACCTGCTTATTAATCCAGCATCAAAATTACCATGCTTTCACTTCTTTGATTCAGTGACTTAATCTACTTGTTCCATACACTTCTCATACAGCATTTCTGGAAGTGTTCAGCGCATAAATTCATGAAAGATTAGGGAAAGTGATAACAGAAATTTTAACACAAAATGTCACACTGTTCATGTAACAGGAAGAAACTCTCTACATAAGTATCTTAAACCAGAGATGCCTTAAGCTTTTCTGCTGACACCCTAATAGCTTCACAAATGTATCAGAAAATTTGCATACAAATGACAAAATAGGATTTTCACCAGTGTCTTTTGCATTTCTCCAGGCACAGTGTGCAAGTATGAATTCTGCAAGCTATCATATATTTTTCCACTGTTTCTACCAGTGAAGCACCAATGGTCACAGGTGGCAATGAGACACTTTTCCTTTTCACTACTTCAGCGCCTGTCAGCCCCAGAAATAATTCCTTACACTTCAGTCAAAAAATAAGGGGCTTCGGTGTTATGGTTCAGTGAAGTATTATGGTTTTCAGATAAATTTATTTTATGAAATTACTCCAACACTGAAATTAAAACCTGCATGTTGAACCCCAACTTAAAGAACCCCACAAATGAGTCCTCATAATTACACTGTCAAATACCACTGAAGCTGATTTGCCTGGAATTTTATTTCAGAAATCTGACTTCCAATTCAAATAAGCTTGTCACTTAATTCTCTGGTTTTTACTTAATAATAGTGCAATATCACAAAACTCATTTTAATACAATGCAAAACTCATTTTGATACAGCTAATGCAAAGGAGTACAAAAGAAAACAAAAATTTAGCCAGAATTACTTTGTGCTGAAAAAGCAAAATTAGAAGAAAATTCAGAAATTGTCATAAATTACTACAGAGGAATCACAAGGATTAGGCTGTGGCCAGGTGGTCTATTGTAACAGTAAAATAAATTAAAAAAAACCCCAACCCACAAGTATAAAAATTACCTACTCTAACTTTGAAAAAAACACTGCCAGAGCATTATCTCTGGTTTTCATGAACACACTTCAATAATAGACATGAAATATCAGTGTTCAAGGAAGGGCTACAAAAATGATCTGGAGAGTAGAACACTAACTTGCAGGAATCAATAGCTTGATAAATTCAGTGAACCAGAAAGATTAAGTGGTCACAGAGGTGACAGGGCCTTTCAGTCCTGCTAACCAAAGTATGGAGACATTTAATACTTGGGAGCGAATAACATACACATTTGCCCTGGAACAGAGCTGGAAGCTTCCTAACCATGTACATACAATACTGAGTCAATAACTTTGCTTTGAAAATCTTTGTAAAACACAAGTTCTAATCTAACTTCCAGAATACCTTCTACTACCTGTCTGCACTGATATCAGAGTCCTGTCTACCTCTCAAATCTATGAACCTGCCCTTCCTTCTTAGGCTTTCTGAAAAATAAGTTCCACATGCACAACGTGCTCATGTTATTTGCAGCTTCCAAAGCACTTCTAATCTTCCAGCAGCATTTTTTGCGTTTTTTATAGCACCTTCCTCTGCTGTAGGTTGGTGACAGCTGGAGACAATGTCAGACTCAGAGAGAGAACCAAAAATCCTCCTTAATCCTTCTCCTACGCTCAGGTCAAACTGATCAGACCTGCAATCAGGATAAATTTTCTGTCAGACCAGATAGGATCTCTTACCATTTTTAATGATCTGCAGTAGCATCGAGTGCAAACTCCTGAATGATTCAGGTATACCTTACCTGAGAAATTTCAGTTAAGACAACCACAAAGTTCCAAAATTCCTTAGCCTGTCTCACTGGTTTCTTTGATGCATTCAGCACTTCACTTCATGGGAACTGACTTGCTTAGGTTCATGTTTTTTAAAGTTAAGTTCAACAGAATAAAAAGAGAATGTAGAATAAAAAGGGTTGCACTAGAGAAGCCTATTGACTCTATGCCTTACTGACTACTTGTTGAACACAAAGCACTGGTGCCAAGTATTTTTCCAGCCTCCTTTATTGCAACATTAAATTTCTCCCCCATGTCACAGAGGCGCCACACAGTACTGAGCAAGAATGAGTCAAGACACTGATTTTCTCTTTCATCCTCTAATTGTGCAGAAAGTAACTGAGGCCTAGACAATGTAAAATTCAAATATTTTCCCACTGTTAATATTCATGGATGGTGGCAGTGGCACCAGAAAATGAATGAACATTCATTTTTGCCATGAGGGTCACAAGTCCCTACAAATAAAGAGGTTTAACCCAAATACTGCTTATTTTTAGGTTTCTGTGAACCCGCATGCACTTCCCAAGCCTGACACCAAACATGCTAATAAGCCAGTGGCCTGAGATTTTTGAACACAGGTCAAATGAGATCACCAGCTTTCCAAGGCAGGGCCACAGCTTTATCCAACAAGTATTTAGAAGCCTGAGACAAACTGATCAGCATGTCTGACCCAAAAATGAACACTGACTTTAAAAGAAAGATAGATAAAGCTGCTAGACACTTAATTCCATTACTAGATTTATGAAAAACACAAATGTACAAATGAATTTCTCAAAAAAAGAGCCATCAGTGTATTGAAGCAAAATTAGATGTCTATGTTGTCAGCGTATGTTAATCAAGTAAGAAATGTCCATAATTTTCGCACACACACCTTTGAATCAGATTTTCCTAGAAAACAACATGAAAGCCACAGAAGTCCCCCAATTCCTTATGAGTACTCCACAGAGTCCCCAGAAGAGAAGCCACCTGCACTTACCAGAGAAGAGTCTACTTCACAGAATAGCAACTTCAGGGAGATGTGCAGTGGTTGCAGCACTGGCTTTGGACAGAAACAGGAACTAGGTCAGCACCTACAACCGAGGACACGATTTTACCACGTCCACTGTAAACTCGGGGGTGCTCCTGACATGGCAGTTCAAGAGGAAGGGCACACAGCACAGGCTCTTCCCCACTGCAGAGCTGCTTGAGAACTGTGGAGTTCATGAGCAGCTTCACCAAAAGGCAGAAAACTCCAGAGCTCCTTTGAACACCACACACGGTGTGAGTTGCGAGTTGTCTAAAGTGAAGTCACGCACGTGCTGCTGTAGGTGCAGTGACCAGAGGAAAGAAAAGTTTTCTTCTTCCCTCAAGATTTTCTTTTTACCTCAAGGTCAACAAAATAAATAAACAAGGCCCCTCCACTATGCAATATGACCATGGTAGCATTGTTTCCCTTTACCCATAAGGTTTTATAAGTAATATTTTCTGATGGTACTATCTATTGAGCACTCCCCTTCTTTTAAATAAAGGAGGCTGGACATTTTAAAATTAGACATGAAAATCTAATTTTAATAAAATGCTTGCTAGGTTTTTCAGAAAGGTCATACTAGATCAGTGTCTGGGGAAAAAGAGATCCCACACATACACCCAATGTTATCACAGATACAAAAAAACTGAAAAACTTATGTTTAAAATGTAAAATAACTTTAAAGATCACTGCTGTTGAAGCTTTCAAAAAGTGCTGTGACTAACAAAAGCTCCTACAAATGAAAGAAATCAAAATTCATTTTTCAACAGGAACATAGATACTTCCCTGATACTCTAAAAATGCAAGAAATTTCAGTAACTTTGAGTATTTACATCTAAACTATCAGTATCATGATGCACAAAGGATCAACCAAATGCAGCACTGCACAGGCAAAGTGGCCCCATTTTGGCCAGGATCCAGTTATTTCCATGTAGACTGAACAGCAAGGGATGAGATTCCTGAAGCGAGTTGGCAATGAACAGAACAATGCAATTTAACCCTTTGAACTGCTCTGCAACAGTAACCTCTTCCAGAACAGCTGCATGACACTTAGTGTTTCCTTTACTTACAGAGGAGAAAAAAGCAGTTAGATTCTTTGTCCTCAGTTACACATAAATAGTAAAAACACTGCCCTTGACTTGCTAAGTCACATTTTCACTTTATGCAAGCATGAGAGGTATTTCTTTTGTTTGTTTGAGTTTTTTAAAGGTTAATTTATGTTAAATGCTGAAAAAAATCTCTGAACCTGGGATGAAGAATCTGCTGACTTACTCGTTTGGGTACTACCCTCTGGAAGAGAAGATATCCTGGGGTAAACCCTTAAACAGATTAGATACAAAAAAACCAAACCAGGTCATTTTAGTTTTAAATATAACCGCACTGTCAATGTTAGGGGAAATTTAAAAGTACCGTATTCCAAGGGTTCGAGTCAGCCACAGAACTTAAAATGGACTGTAAAGGACAATTCCACGAACCCCACAGAGCAGTAACAGCGAAGGTGCTGAGCCCAGAATCCCTCCGAGCTGCCTATGGACACACAGAAACAGACACCAAGGCCCAGCTTGTTTATCTCACCTCCAGTATGGAAAAGACCATAAGTGAAGGAAAAAATTTCCATTTACTACTACAGTTCATTATGAAGCTGAAACTGGAATGTTTAAAGAGGGGAGTAGGAAAAGATTCCGCAGGGGTTTTATCCACAAGACATCTAAATGAGGAGTTTAGATTTACTGGAGTTAAATAAGTAAACACTGAAGTTTTTGGGTTTGTTTTGTGGGTTTTGTTTAGTGTTTTGTGGTTTTTTTGGTTTTTTTTAATCAAGAAAATCTACTAACAAACTGAAATTCTAAAAATCAAGCACGTGAATTGTCAGGTTCTGCTTTTCAGTTTACTCTGATTGTGGGGTTTATGAAGGAGTTCTGGAAAAAGGACTGCTAGTTCAACTTCTTCATTCACCAGAAATTATTAAACCTTAATAGCAGCTCTTACACAGCCCAATTTGGAGACAAGACATTCTTATTCATGCAAGGGCAAACAAAGTACTTAAGCATGGTAGTTTTGTTTTCCAGGCTGAAGTAAAGTATTAGTATGTTCCTTACCTATTGCAATAAGGAACATTGTCCCTAATGTTAGATTGTATAAATTATATCTAATTCTGTCATGCTAAGGCATCCCATTCATTAACTCTACTTGTCTTGGTCTCTGCTCCTGCTCTGAGGTACAGCCTTGGAAAAAAATAAAAGTAACTCACCTACCCATCAACAGTGAAAATTAGTTTTCAGAAAATTTGACTAACACTCCCTCCCTATTTTGCTTTTCTTTTTTAAAGATCTTATACTTCATTATACAATTTTTACTTAAATCAGAGGTAGACTAAACGTTTTTATACAATATCCCATTTTGCCAACAGTTTTGTTAGGCAAAGACATCATAAATCTTAAGCATGTTCTGGCAGCATTTGTTGCTACTCAAAATTATGTAATAACTCCCCCACCATCAAACTTAAGAGTTATGTGAACTTCTTTATGCTTTTCAGGAAATGTTAAGAAAGTTATAAAGAATTAGTATAGCTGCTACAAAAGGTTATGAAAGTACAAAAAAAGAAGGATGAAGAGGCTAAGTAACAGTGTGCCACCATTTGGCAACAGAGCCACAAGGTGAAGTTTCTTGGTGAATTCGTGACTGAGACACCTATAACTTTGGAGATCCTACAGCATGTGTGTCACAAGAAAAAAATCTTCCATCATTATGAGACTGGTTGGTTGAGATTTTAACCTGAATATTCATGACTAGATGCATGAATTCCACCATTTTTTTTCTGGCAGAGTCTCCAAATAACTCAGAACTGCTTCAGTGATTAGAGAGTATGGAGGCATTATGCTGGAACCAGCAAGTTTGACATATAAGCAGCACAAATATTGTTGATGGGTGTGTTACCAGTTCAAGCTAAAATCCAGTGAATTAAAGTGCATAAGTAAGGTAGAGGCTAAGAAGACTGGAGATTTCAAGTAGACTTGATTTGGGCAGATGAAGGCAGTAGAGGTGTTGAATTTTTCATTAATTTCTCTTTTTTGTTCAACTTGGGCTTTTCTACGTGGTACCCCCCTGCCCTAGTTCTTTCATAGTACTTCCCAGTCTTGATGGGGGACAGAGGGAAGGAGGGAAATCCACATAAATTACGGGACAAATTTAGTCTCTCAACACAGTAGAAGCGATCTGAGTTTAAAAAGCCTTTATCCAGGAAGGAACTAATAACTTTGGAGAATGCAAGCCTAAATATTAATTTTGATGTAAGCCTTCCATGTGAGATTTTATACTGTACTTGGACATAAAAACAGCTTTGAAATGTTAATCTTGCATATGTATTACCATTCTATTTCCAAACTAGACAGCCAACAGCCAGACTTATTCAAATTAGAAAAAACTACTTCCTACAATGGCTAATCGGGCATTTGTAAGTCCTTCAGGTAGATGAAGACAAAGTGGTTTACACCCACTGAAAATTTCTGGAGAGTGTTTAAAATACATGCCCTATATAAAGGATATTAACACCATGTTCATAGAATTCTTAAACGTTACAGTAAGAAAGTTCACGCCATTACACAGCTCCCAAAGCCAGCAACATTCTCTCTTCCAGCTCTCTGAATGCTCCTCATGACTTTAATCTACAGATTAAAACACATGAACTATGGATAAAAGTGTTATTTGATCTCATTTTCCTGCATTAGATTGTTGTTTGTTCTGTATCAGGAAATAGTCTGTCAAGAAATCCCTATGAACTCTATTTTTGGTACAGCTCATCTCTGTTTTTCTTTTCCGCAAGCGAAGTGTGAATGTGCTCCCCACCCCAAAATTATGCAGTTTCCTACTTCTGGGTAAACCTCAAGGGTCACGTACACCCACATGGTAACAGATGAAACACCATGAGAAAACCATCTTCCTGATCATGCTGTCTCCCCTGTCAGGCAAGTACTACCCAACTGAGTATGGCTGCATAAATCAACATCACACAAACCCAGAACTTCTCTTCCAGCTCAGTTTCTCACTGTTGTCACCTAACAGTGACAGAAAGATGTTATTTACTTTGCTCTACAGGGTTTCAGAATTATATCTGGGGAGAAATGCAGTAGTCCAAGGTTCTCCAGTCATTGCAAACAATGCAAACAGAGTGTTTAATGGCCAAATCACTTTCAGAATCCCAAGCAGCCCATACTTTAACATTTCAGGAATCACAACCATACTCACTTTCTGCTAGATCTATTTCTTTATTTCTTAACCAGAACCCTTCTAGTCTCCAGATGGTTATTCAATTGAAGGTTCAACAGAATAAAGCAGCACGCACAAAACCCATAAACCACAGCATAAAGATTCTGTTTGCACTGGAGGAGGACAAGGACTAACCTGAGCTCGATACTCAATTACTAGAGTGGCTGTAGAGCCTTGTGCACTGCACTCCAGTTTAAATGACAGAACATGCGCTCTGCTGGTGCAAAGCTGGCCCATCACAAAGGCTGCCTTCCCTGAAGAGGTCAAGCTGGATGCACTTACGTTTTGGGTCTGATTTCAGCCATGACTCCAGAACCCCGGGGGATGCACATCAGCTTTCCTTCTGCTCTTAAGCACACACAGCTTTGAGGACACCAGTCTCCAGTAAACAAGTCCTCCCTTAAGGTTCACTCCCAAACATTACCTAAAGACAAATGTGCACACCAGAGTATCCAAAGGTCATAACAGTTTTGCAAGACCTCGGTGTTCTACAAAACTAATTAAAAAACATTATTAAAATGAGCAAAACAAAAGCAAAATTGTGCTTCTGGGCATTCTGCACTTACTGAATTCAAGTATCAGTGTAAAACATGAAAGGCTCCTGTTCTACACATACCCACACTTCCAGATTATGGAGGGGGAGTGCTCAGTTTACAGGCTAACCTCTCTGTCACCTAAAATAATCCCTACCTAAACATGTGAAGATAAATAAGAAAAAACCCCCAGTGTTTCTACATATCGTCTAAGTACTGATTGCCTAAAAACAACTCTACTGACTATATCACCTTTATTATTCATTTTTATCCACATAATAGTCCCATCTTTCAACCTAACCACTACCAATAGCCAGACAACTACTAAAAACACAGCACCAGTACACCCATTTCTGTTTGCCTAGTAGTAACCAGACACAATTCCCCACTGTGTGTAGTTTATAATCCCAGAAACAGAAATTTAAGTTAAAATAATGAACATCAGGGATACATAGATATGTCAAACCAAATGGACATCAGACAAGAGTCCTGAATAATTCAAATGTACTTTCATTCCTGTCTCAAGCTATAAAACGAACTCTTTCTAGAAACCCAACTGCCAATGTTTTATTGCCAAAATAGGTGTGTGCAGTTCTTTCAAGTTCATTGAAAGACTACTGGCATCAGAAACTGTAAAACACAGTGACATGCATGTGGTATTCAAAGCCAGAATTCTAAACCCAGCTTTTAAAGCTATTTCCCAAACAGCATGCAGTTGGATACAGGCCAGCATTTCCTTCCCAGGTGAAGTCCAACTGATCTCAGCAAAACCTCAGAAACTGGTAAGCAGCTCTCCAAGGGGATGGGCAAAACAACTGTGTGAAATGGAAACAATAATCATTTACATTAAAGCTGTACTGGTATTTGTTTTTACAATATTTTTACAATATTTAATATTTAAGATGTAGAAACATTTACTCTAAGTCGTTGTTTCCATACAGTCTATCACGCTTTCTCCAGAGCACAGTATTATTTTCACACTCTCCCTTGACAGCTATCCCCACACTGTGCAGCCACATGGCTGAGCCTCCACAGCTGTCTGTGTGGGCCACACTGTAAGCTCCGGAACAAACAGGGTAGGGAACCTGGAAACAAGCCCTCCCAGTCCAAACCTGCAATCAGATCTGTTCACAGAAGTTCCTACCCTCAAGGGATTTCAATAGGATCTGGCATGTCCACAGGCCTAAATGCATATGAAGCCTCAAGCAACTCCCACTTTTTGTCAGAGTTGCTCAGCAAACTCCAAAGCATCTAATGAAGCTTATGAAATACAACAGAAATCCTACAGAAACATATTCTACAGGGCAACATGATAAATGACATTTACTATTCCATTTTTAATAGCTGCCTTTCTGTGTAGATCCAGAAAACATACTCTATGACACCTCTTCCAGAAATCCACACGAAAGATGCATGTAATTTACACTGGCCATTCAACTTCTGCTGCCCTGAAGCTAGAAATTAGCAGATTCAGATTTTAAAGGTTTTCCTCTTTTTTTAAACCAAAACAAGTCTGGAAATTCTAATGATCAAATATTAAGCCTGATGCTTATTTAGTCAACTGCCCTGATTTCATAAGGAATAGATTCTGTAGCATTCTCTTTTGTATACAAAGAGTTTTTGTAGCTGTCAAGAGTCAAAACCATTTGGGGTTTTATAAGAAAATGTCAGAACTTTGTCTAAAGGAGCAAAAATTGTCCAACTAGTGGTCTAACCCTCCAAATATTAACTATGGCCTGTGTGCAGGTTTAATAACACAATAAGACACACTCATTTGCAGTGATTTATTGATTTATGCTTTACACCATGAAAAAGTTATGTATGTTCTAATATTCCAGGCATAACTAATATAAAATGTGTAATCTTATTTTGCACTCTGCTAAACCCTTGACTGTAACAATACCGCACAGCAGAAAGTCCCATGGGCTAATACAGAATGTGACTTTTTTTTAAAGTGTTTTAAACATACTACATGTAAAAAACCCTACAGAAATCCTGTATAATGCAATCCAGATTTTTAAAACTGTTTCTGACCTTACTCTATCAACGCATTTTTCTATTCTACTTCAATTTTTCTTAACTGTCTTCTCCAAACTAAACGAACCTTAACTTTCTCTCCTTTCTCATACTTGTTTGCCATTTTATTTCCTATTAGTACTAGACATTACAGAATTTCAGCTAACAAAAAACACGTAATACTTCAAATTATTTTCCCCCTTCAATGTCATGAACCTCCATCAAGACCACCAAAATTCAGATGGTGTTTTGAAGAAGTTCAATGACACATAATACCAATATATCTCACTACCTTAAATTATTCTTATTTGAGTCTGTTATCAACCTTTTCCCCAAACTTTCTCTATGTCAGCCTCAAATTCCTCACTCTTCTCCAAGTCCCAAACTATACAAGACCGTTACCTCAAATAAAACTTGTTTCTATTTCCTAGAACTTTGATAATGTAGGAAGGAATTAATGGTAACAAAAGCCAAACAGCCCATTGTCCAGTCACTGCACTGTATCTCCTTGCTGCAAGTTTGTTCAGTGCAGATGCTACAGACCCTGCTGTCCCCACCACCTTATGCCTTAACATTTTTCACAGAGGAACTGATCTAATCCAACAAGCCTTGGGAAAGAATATACACCCACTCTTCTCTGGGGGAGAGAGGGGAGTAAGATTTTTCTGATTTATCCTCCAAAGACCAAACTGCATATCAACATGCACCTTCATTTTATAAGGCAGTTAAGATTTTGTATGTTTATGAGGCACAGTGCCAACAGGAGAAATTACCTCTAAGAACAGTTACTTAAAAAAAAAAAATGTCATCAGCTAACATGACACAATATGAAAAAAAAATAGTTGACATGGCTCTTATGAAATAAGAGACCAAAATGCCAGATCTGAACACACCGCTGAAAATACAAATTACTCCAACGTCGACTGCATCCCTTTCAGAATCAGCTATAACACAAGCCACATCTGCAGGGGATGCTGTTCTAGATCACACAATAAATAAAAGATTATTTCAATTTAAGACAACTGAACAATACTCAGCTTCAATTCTGACAGACAAAAGAATACAGCCAAAAAGCTTTTTCTCCTTTCCAGTGTTTAATAGTATATTTTCAGTTAACAAACATACTACCTGGTTCCCCAGAGGGGAGACACTTAAGTTTCCAATGTCATGTCCATTAAACAAATTAGAAAAAAAATTGGTTAACTTCTCAGTAATTATTACTATTACTCCAAGGCAATAACATTATTTACTTTAATCTGACACCTTTTCAGTTACCATGACAAATCCTATACAGTCTAATCGAAAAACATACTCTAAGAACAAAGAGATAATCACCTTGTACAATTTTCTTACTACACACATCAATATATTCTTTCAAAATACCAGTATTTATAAATACATTCTCATTGCAAGAGCTTTCTGCCAAACCATCCACTCTTTGGAGACTACTAATAGTTTCAGACTTTGAATTTTTTTTTCTCTCTAGTTTCCACCTGTTTCACTGGATACCTAAATAATAAAATAGATTAAATGTAGTTTAGTCATAACAATGAACACTTACTCAAGCTTTAAAAGTATTAATTATTTTTTATCAGCTTTCAAAATTATAACTGTTAATCACTTCCCCCCCAAAACTGTATTTTGGAATGCAATTTAGCTAACATTAACACTGAAACATGTGGAAAGTGCCATTTAAGTAACTGATATTACACTTATGTAATTATTTACTTTTCATATTAATCATTATGTGTGAATACCACAATTTAAAGCTATAAGATCTAGTGCTTAGTATTCTAGATTAGTTCTGAAAACATTAAAATACTGTTAAATTTGTGAATAAAGAAAACTAATTTAAGCACACAGAGAGGGGTAGACACTGCTTTGGCAATTATTTGGATCCAAAAATCAACAGGAAATTCAACTAACAGCTGAAGGGAAGTCAATAAAACACATTAAGAACAGTCAGGAAGGAACCTTTCAAACATCATAAAATTTCTAACCTGTTCTAACCAAACTACTTTCCATGCTTGAACTTCCTTCCTAAAATGAAGTTTTCTAGATGAACATTTAGGAAAGGTAACACAGATGCAGAAGACAAAAATACGAAGCAGTTCCTGTATTTCTGCACATACAGATAACACATCCAGTAATACAAGCTACCAATACAGACAAAACAATTGCACAAACGAGTGCTTACAAGTTCCCTCCTGGGTCTGAAATACCTCAGCAGCAATTAAATCGTGATTTAACATGTCCTAACAATTGAATAAATTAAAAAAATATTGTAACCTCAGGCAACATTAATTTCTCACTTCGCCAATTACTGCCCTTCTGTCAGTGAGAAGGCAGTAGAACCTTTTTCTGTGTCAAGTTAATTTTCTTTTTAAACCACCAATCTTCTATAAGATAGAGATATAGGAGTGTCTCTCATTAGTGCAATCAAAAGGATAGTGTTTCCTCAAAAAATAATATTCCAAGCCTATTACACGAACAGCAGCTTAGAATAATACACAGGAACAGCATGGCAATACACAGCAACATGGTGTAGAGTGTTTTCACCACATCAACCCTTCAGCTTGCACCAATTTTTCTTTTAAGCAGCTCAAAGGAGAGTTCTCAGAGAAAAATGAAGACAATGACATAGCTGTGCACTTGCGGTGGGCAGCTTTCTTCCATCACACAGGACAGAAGGAAAAAACAACACAGGGCTCATTATTAAATCTGTTGAATTATTCTGTGTTGACTTGGGGTTTCTTGATGCGAAACACAGTATTTCAGCTACTACAAAAGACAGAATGTAGTATATTCCATTAAACAGTATTTGAAACATCCTTCTTGTCTAACACCTATTATTCCTTGATATAAGCATTTCTCTATCTCAGAACACAACTGGTGCATTTGTCCACCCATGTAGCCACTGGTGTCTGGGCAGTATCTGGTCAAGTTCCTGTATCAACTCTAGCTAATAAGACAGGAATCATGAGAACAAATGGATATCCTGGGTCAATCAGTTCAAATCCCAAGGTATGGTGGGAAACTATATTATATCCCCTCCCCCTCCCCCTTATATAAGCTAACCAGCTCCATCTTAAAGAGAGCCTTATTCCACTACTCCTAAGGGAAGGCTCTTGCAGACTTCTATGCCTTCGTTGCTTAGGAACCATCTTTTCTAATTTCCAGATTAGGTTTATTCTTGGATAGTTTATACCCGTTTGTTCTTATACCTCAACCATACAAAGCTCTTTTTACCCACCTGTGTTTCACTCGTTTTTATGAAGAGCTACCTCTTTCATACTTTGTTTCCCTAGATTAAATAGGACACTCTCTGAGTTCCAGGAATCAGTCTCCAGACCTCTTTCAGTTCAAATGTCCTTTTAACTTGATGGTGGGCAATAGGAATTACATGCAATATTTCAGATAAGCTTTCACAATTAGCACAAAAAGTCAATACCACTTTATTTAAAGAAAAATATTAGCAGACAACAACAGTCCTTGTTATTCGAATACTGTTTTCAGATGCTAACTTTGATTGGTTTGTCATCCTGAAGTGTTATAATACTTTCAATGCTATTTAATACAACTTCTTTTTCTACTGTTCATGTCTTAAGGGCTCGACTTTGTTCTGTGCAATACTTACTTCTGTATTGATGATTCTTGGCATCTGATGAGAAAATGTGATTGCCATAAGAAGCAGAAATGGATCGGGGATTTTAATCAAAGTAATAAATCTTGAAACTGATCCTTGACGAATTCCACTACTTGCATAGTTCCAATACATCATGTTCTAGTCATCCAATTCTATCCATCCTTGACACACCCTGTCACCATTTAAAACCAATTTTCATCACTCTAGTTTTCACATGGATCATATTGCACATTATATGACTTCTAAGTAAAAAGAGGTCAGCTCTAACCACGTATCCTCTCCAAGAAGTCAGGGATCTTATGAAAAAGAAGTGTTAGATTTCTCAAAAAAATCTTCCCCTCTTAAGAGTTGTATCACTTCATACCCGTTTCATCTTACCTCCACACAGAACAGCTTTTCTTTCTAAATTTAAACAGAAGTCTGTATAAGAAGGTCACACTAATGATGCAGTAACTATCCCAAATCACTTCTTCCTCTTCATGTTGTGTCTACTTCCAGTCTTCACCAGCCATCCACTACCCTTCTGCCTTCACAGTTAAGAACAATTCTTGCATTTGAGCCTCTAAATACACAGATCACTTACTTCAAAATTCCAGAGTAAATATTATATAGTCCCACTGATCTGGACCCTCTAAGTTTGACTTTATGGAAATCATTTTTGTAACCTCACTTCAGTATGACCTATTTGCCAGTGTGCACAGGTTCAAAGCTGTCTCTGCTGAAAATTAAGGCAAACTTTTCATGTAGTCTTTCACAAGAATCTCAGTAATTTTTAGTCTTATTTCATTGTCCCCATACTTCCTGACAAGACAGGTAAACAGTATTTCAGGTTTCCTGCTTACTCTTGATGCTCCCCTTCAATTTGCTATTAACCTTGTTAGATCTTGCAGCTTCATTTTTTTGTATATGGAAAAAAAAATCCAAGTTTAGCAAGAACATAAATATTTTATACAGTTGCCAGAATTACCTGCATTTATTGCTGTATCAGAAGTTCAGCCGTGCCAAAAGTAGCTGAAAGCACCTCATCAAATAAGCCCTAAATACTGCTATAAAACTGGAACAGCAAGAATATTTGGATGCTAAACTACATTATGGACTTTGCAATTTGAATGTCCACTTCTGTAATTACAAACAACTTCTCATGACATGCACACATTTTGCTCTTTTTTCTGCTTTAGTTGAGTCTTTTTTTGTTTTTTCCCCCTAAATAATGTATGAACAAAAAGATTAATGCCAGAAAGTCTCTCCAGAACCAGAAAATGAGAAGGCAAGGTAAAGCTGCTTAATTTCAGCTTCAGTTCAGATAATATACCCACTTGAAAAAAGGCAACCTGTATTATCAATATTTTGGCTTGAGAATACACTGCGCAGCTATTACAAAACTTACTTGAAAGTAAAAGAAGTCTGCAGAAACAAGGTTCAAATTTAGGATTACTATAGCAACAGAGAAGAGGACAGGAAAAACTACCAGATTACTCTGTCAGATCATCAAATCCTTGAAAGAATAAATTTAGATTGGAGTTGCAGGCAAATTAACTGAATTTATCCTATTCATTAATGATTAACACATCCAATTAAGGACTAAATTAAAAACAACTGTAGTACAAGAAACAAAGTAGCAAATACAAAATTTCAGACTGCATCACCTCACCTTCTCCTTCTACTATTAAACATTTGATATCACAACAGGTCTTCATACCAACAGCTGTTATCAGTATTATTTATGAAGGTGTCTAGTCCTGATTAAAGGTCTGCAAAGTAAAAGAGGCATTTGAGATCTGCCACATTCTTATTAAGTGACCCAAGTAGCTACATTACTGAAAATGTACAATAACGTGCCCTCACTTGACTTGTAATGAATTTCTGAAAATACAGTTGGTGCAGAACTAACATATTTCAACAACATATGTGAGCACGCTGATGACTTAATGACCTGAAAACCAGGGAACACAGAAATAAGCTTAATCTCTTCAAAAAGGTGACATTTTGAAAAACAAACCCCTGATAACCTAAGTAACTAATCACTCACATATTTTTTCATTATGCACTTTAACATTCATTTGCATTTCATTATCTTTAACATTCTTTGTATTTTGGAGTTGTTTTAATAAATGCTTAAATACAAAATGGATATATATACTTACATTAACATAAGTTAAGACTGAAAAAAGAAGGCAAGAAAATAGTCTTTTGGTGAGACCAGCTATCTCAATGCTTTAGCCCACTCACACCAGATAGGATCCTAAACCCATTGAACATGCGGTTGAAGTAGCAAACGCAGCTACAGAGGTTTATTTCTGACATTGCAAGCTTTGCTTGAGGCATCAAGAGGTGTCTCCCCACTTTAGTGGTAAGTATTGGCCCATAAAGACTCTAAGACTCAGGCAACTTTTCCACCAGCCAGAATGTTCAATTAATAAGGCTGCCCTCATAATTTGCAAGACTGCCTAAGTCCAGCTTTCCTGGCTGACATTCAGATTTTAACCATGCTTCCCAGCCTTCTGGCTTTCGTTGACAAACTGCCAAAATGCTCTTTATTTGCTGGTGGCTGGGCAGGCCAGAGGACTGTTTGAGAGACTACCTTCTTCCAAGTTGTGCAGCAAACTGTTCACTGTGTTCTCTGCTCTTGGCTTCTCCCCAAGTTTCTGCAGTGAGGGTAAACTGGAGGATACTGGAAGGACTATCATTCCACCAATGTGAAGCAAGGGCATAGGCATCTTTGCTGGGGTTTCCTTGTCCTTAAAACAACATCTTCATTAACAGACTGGAATTGAGTCAAAGAAAGTCTTTATTCTTGATCTGGGGTGATACAGCTGGTCTAGAAGTGGACATCCTCCCTGCCAAAACCCTTAACCTATGCTACAATCACAAGCAGTCCCTCCAAGAGAGGGGTAGGAAGCTCAACATAAGATGGTCCACATAATTCAGCAGTCTTAAGACTAGTGCAAGTTCTAAGGCAGATTGAAAGCAAAGTGGGAAAACCACAGGGCAGACATTCAGTTTCAAGTAGCAGCAATCAAAGAGAACAACGGGATGGTCCTCTCCAAGTCCAAGGCATGGAAACCTATTCACCAACTCTCCTTGACATATAAGAGCTTTCATTTAGACAGACGACAGGTATCCCATCTCCCTCTCCCTCCAAACCATATATAATTCACTTGCTCTGGGAAAGCTCTAAAGAATTTACTAACTTTTCACCAAAATCACTATATAAGCAAACAGGGAAAAACCCATTCATTTCATATGTACAGCTGAGATCTAAGCAAGCATCTAAGATGATTATTTATTTATTTTACCTGTCTATTAGTAGATTCGAATGTAATACTGTACTGCAATTGTTCTACATAACCAAATAAATTTTTACTGTATACTTCTAGCCACCAACACTTCATGAAAAACAGTTTACAAAAACAAACATCACTTTAACCTGAATACATCTATAAAAGATAAAAGTATTCTGAAACGCTTTTAAGTTATCAGTTATAAGGAAATTACAGAATATCTTTGAAAATTCACCAATTAATTTTTCCTCTCAGCCCAATACGGAGGGGGAAAAAAAACTCCACAAAAACTCCACCCTTTGCTATGTATACTAGTAGACTTAAAAATTATATCTACAGTAAGGAAAGAGAATGTACTTTGGAATTAATATAGGATCTTGTGCTTTACACTGAAATCTATTATTCAAATCCTATGGAAAGTTGAAGTGACATTTAAAAATAAAGCAACACATGAGCTGCGTAGAATTCACCTGAAAATCATGGACAGCTTTCCAGTAACCAAAAGCAACAAGAAAAAGATGACAGAAGTAATGAAACATCTTCTCCTATCAACTGAAGGCTCTTATGCTTCCCTATCTATCCTTTTGATCCCAAGTTCTGATGTTCCCCCGCTACGTCCTGCATGAGTTCATCGTTTCTCCTCCCTTCATCTGAGCACTGGTCCACCCAGGTTAACCATGCAAGAGGCAAAATATACTTCAACTGGATCAGAGCTACCCATACAGTGACTGGCTGGCAAGTGTGTAACACCTGTGCAGCCACATGCTCCTGCTTCCCAACACAAATTGGGAGCCATGCCCCTCTCTTAGTGAGGCCACAAGTTTGGCCATCAGATTATTTCATTACTGGCAGAAACCTTTATGTTTGAAGTAATCATTTTCCTGTTAAATCCAGCTGAATGCAGCTAACAGGTTCAGAAGCTGAAGAGAAAAATAAAGTAAGTCCCTTTTGGAATTCTTTAAGCTGTGCTGATTCAAGATCAGCACACAAAGCTTTGCTAGACAAGATTTTTTTGAGAGAAAAAAAAAACAAGTATACTGCATCTCTCAGTTAATGCACAAGAGCAGCAATGTCTTCTTTCAGTGAATTTGATGGAATGGATGCTTCACAAGGATACATACTTTATAGATTTTCATCAGTATTTTGCAGTGACAATACCAAAAGGAATTGCTTCATCTGTTTAAACACTAAACTCACAGTAGGCTTTATCCTTCACCTCCACAGTCACAAGGCAGTAACAGGAACTTTATGCTCATGTGCATGTAAACACACACACAAAAACCCCAACAACAAAACCAAAACAAACAGCCAACAAAAAAAAACCTCACAGAAGGCAGTCTTCATGGGTCAAGGTCTTCCTTGACACCTTCTGGTTTAATCTGGCATTAGCTACAACAGAGATGAAACAGTGTATCAGACCTCTTAAGATTCAAGATCTAAAACAGGTAGGAACTAAAACCATACAAAGCACCACAGCAAAAATTTGAAGTTTGTAGGTACAAACCAAGTTTCTGTAGCTCCAAGTCAAATAACAGTTTTTAGTCCAAAGCTTTTTGACATCTTTACTGATTCCAAACAGACTTAGAAGATCTTAGGTATAGTAATTCAATTTCTCCTTAATCTTTGGTGCATAACCATATCACAACATTCATCTACTCATTTGATGTGAAAGTATCAAAGATACCATAAAGTGTTACTGATTAACTGCATTTACTACTCAGTGTTTCTATGACCTCTTTACAGCAATTCAGTTAGGTATACAAAAGAAAAATAAAATCTACAAACTCTGAAATACTTTATGCCTTATTTTTTCAGACTTCATGAATCAAGATCTGAAAATTATACATAATATGTGGTGCAAAAATTAGTAATTTTGCACTGGCAAAACTCAATACAGCAGTCAATTAAAAATGCAAAGGAATGTTTGATTAGTCTGAAGAGCATATAAACTCCAAATCCCAGTTTAAAAGAGTAGCTCTTAACATTGCAATTTTAAAACTGAATTCAGATTTGCTTTTGATATCCCACTTGATAGCACAACTGATCTGAGACAGAAAGGCTGATCTTTCACTAGATAACAACTGTATCCAGCAGAGCAGGCAGAGATCATTTCTCAGAATGCAATTTAATAAGCAAGGTCAAAGGGGGGAGGTTAGGAAGAAGTTGTTGCTCCTGTTTGGCTACACCTTCAAGGACAATGCTTTCAGTTTCTGGGAAGGGTCACAGAGTCAATTCAGCAACACCAGCAATCACACGGGCTGGTCAGCCAGCCCCACGGGCAGTGGTTATTCAAATCCATCTCTAGACTGAAACTTGATTTGCCCAGAAGTGAAGAACAGTCAGGCTTTAAAACCCCCCAAAGTAGCAGCAATACTCACATTTTATTCAAGACCAGGACCATTGGTTAGGATGTTAAAACAGCCCTCATGGCAAATGACATCACCTCGGCTTATTTATCATCTCAGCTTGTACCTGATTTAAAAAGCAGTAGTTCTAAAAAGGGCATTTCCTGAAACCTCTTCCTTTACAACATTTGCAGCTACGAAGCACTAAAATTTCTGAACTGACAAGACTACAGTCAACAACATCCTCTGAGTGGTGAGGAAAGAAATCAATTATTTGCTTCAATTTGACTAAAGATTATCAAGATTATTCTCAATAAATAACATATGCTTACTGAGGTGGTAACAGATGCTAACATACATTATTACAGAATCCTGTTATTGCACACACAGTACTTCAAAGTGATAGAAAAAGTAGCCATTCACGAGGGTAATTTTAAAGTAAAAATTATCATAGATCAAAATATCATATAACCAGTACTTTTTAAGCAGAAAACCTCTAGGGAAAAGAAGCTTTCCTCAGGAAACAAACCGGTTTACATGTTTCACATTTTACACCTTTCTCTACTAATAGGTTTGTACAGCTACTGCTCTCAGTCCTACCAAAACCAGTAGTTTTCAAGAGAAATGCAGATAAGTAGCAAGACTAGGTAGTATTTTCCTATTCCCCTGAGAAGGCTGACTAAATTATATGAATGAAAACTTCCAAACTTGAGTAATCTAGGAACGTCTACTATTTTTAAAATATACCTGCTTTTGAATCTGTTACTATAGAAAACATACAATTTAACAAAAGAGTTTTAGACAGGTTCCTCAGCAGATGTCAAGTGACCTGCACAATGGAATAAGCAGAATAAACTTATGGTCACATCTGCTCACAATCACTTTTCAAATATAAAGCACATATCACTCTAAAAGTGCCTCAGAAATACTTAGTTACGGTCTGAATTACTAATACAGTGCTATTTCAGAGATTGCTTTCTGCCACATAGCATGGTCCAAGAGCAAGTTCTAATTTAGGAGCCACCAAAGTCAGAAATTCAGTATGACTTTTACTTCATGTCCTCATGCCTCAGGTGTCTGCAGTGCATGGCAGAACTGACACTAATATTCTCTCCTTCACAGAAGCAGTGGACAAGTTTTGTTACTATGCATTTTTGCCTCAAAGCAGAACTGGCTCATTTGCATAGCAACACTTTGGGATTTACAAATTACTCACTATTCACAACTGCTACAGTTCTTTAACAATTAAGAAAACTAATTCTGCTAATCAGAAAAGCAGTGGGTACGGGATTTACAGCCCGGCCTGCTCAGAAAGCACTTGTCGCATACAAGCTGTATGCCCAGTACCAACAATATGCTAAGCAGCCTTCTCCTACTTTGAAATCTCCAGATCTCTTATTTTACGTTATTAACAAAAACAGTATACCTCAAAAATCAGCTTTTTCCTCCTACAGCAAGTCACAGGATACGAATGAGCTTTGTTAAAGGCAGTTCATGTTGTGAAACTACCCTTCAAAAAACAAGACTTGAACAAAGTAGTTTTATTCCTCCCTCTGTCAGTCTCTCAGTGCTCAAAGGGGTTTTCTCTACATAAGCTCATCAAATGATCCAATTCCATGCATGGATTCACAGACTGGTTTGGGCTGGAAGGGCGCTTAAAGACCACCAGACCCCCGCCACGGGCACCTTCCACTAGACCAGGTTGTTCAGAGCCCCATTCACACATGCAAAATAATATTTAACACTGATGGCAAATCACAAAGAATAGTTGAGTCATTTTCTGTTGGACACATCTAAAAAGAGCTGTCACAGAAAAATACTGATTCAGTAAATGACCTTCTTCACTCCACAGCATTAGTGAACCATACTCTAATGAACTTACTGGCACGACACACCAGCAAAAACACTTACCTCAGATGAAGCACAGACATTCAGATTTCTCACACTGTTTTATAATAGTCAACCACAGAAGAAAACATTTAATCAACACAACACTTTTTGGCTAAAAAGCACTATTCTTAGCATGGAACCTCATATGGAAAACAGATCTCCAGTAAAACTACGAGATGCTTAAACATGCAAACAGTCATGCATATATTATTATCTTGCTACAGCAAAGATGTAAAAATTCGCAACTGCCTCTTCCTCAAAACTCTCCTAAGAAAGCCACACAGCTTAAATTCCGTAACTGAGGCAAATTATATAGATCATTACATTCACTAAAGTCTATTTTTACAAGATAGTATGAAACCTGCTTACTGACTATAAAGAAATACTTAAGTCACCTCCTCCAGAAGTCTAGTCCATAGCTGCATTTTTTTCCTCCCTTATTATACAACTGCTCTTAAAAAACATTTCCTTACTGAGATACAGAATTGTTACATCACTATATTTAATTAACAGAAATAGAAGCCTATTTTAGCAATAATTCATATTGCTTTCTTTTTAAAATATTTTGCTCTACTAAAAAAACCAAACAACAAAATCACAACGATATTGGGGCAGTCAAGAACTGTCAAGAATTGCAGTGCCTCATTCAGTCACGTTACAAGAACCAGAGCTATAAACAGCCTTTATGTGTGGAGATACCTGTGGCTTTCAGCAAAGCTTATACAGGAATTATCCAGCAGTAGTTGCAGCTTGAGAATTCATAAGCTGAAGGTGGACATGTTTTGTAAAGCTCTGTATAAGACGTAAGTCACGGCGCAAGAAAAGAGCATGCCTCTGGTATATGATAACGTTCTGATCTACAGCAACTTTCCAAAAAGCAGATAATAAAACAACACCAGCAACGAGCTCACACCACTGCGCTACAGCAGTATCTCATGAAAGATTTAAATGCAGTGCTGTTCCTAGCCCCCACCTCAGCCCAGCCACGGATATTTTTCCAGCTTGACTGGATTTTCCCCCTCCCTAATTGCTAGTTTTAACTAAAGCCAACACGCAGATGAAGAACCAACCTTAAAAGCGGCGCAGAGAGCGCGCACTAATTACGTGCAGAAACACATGTGACATTCCGTGTCAAAAGCAGACCCCGCAAACGCTACAACGCAACAGCCCTTGCAGGAGAGGAAACAAAACACCTGCCCGCCCGCTGCGGTGCTGGTGCCCCGCCAGCTCCCACCAGGCTCGCCGCACCCCGAGCCCCGCTCTGCGGGAGCCGGCACGGCGGGGGCTGCGGGAGCGGGGGCTGCGGGAGCGGGGGCCGAGCACCGGGGGCAGGTGGGGCAGCGCGGGCAGCCGCAGCGGCCCTGGAGGTTCCCCGCACTGGAGGGTCACTGCAGCGCCGAGCGGCCGCGTCCTGCGGCGCCCGGAGCACGGCGGCGGGCACGGCCAGCGCCCCGCACCGCCCCGTCCTGCGCCCGCCGCGGAGGGGCTCCCCGCACGCACACACACACACACGCACCCCCATCCCGGCCGGTTTTCCAGGCAGGCACAGCCTCTCCCCACCACCCACCCTGCGGGATGAACCAGCCGCTTTCCAGCGGCTGCGCCCCCGCCCCGCCTCACCGCCCCCTCCGCCGCTCCGCTCCGCGCCCTCGCACTCCCCCGCCGCGGGGCTCACCCGAGGGCAGGCGAGAAGGGGCCCGAGCGAGGCTGTGTCTGAGGCCGTGGCTGTGTCTGAGGCCGTGGCCGTGCCTGTCGCTGCCGCTGTCGCCGCCCGTGCCCGTGCCCGTGCCCGTCCCCGCCTCCCGCCGCTCCCGCCGCCCCCTCAGGCCCCGCGCGGCCCCCGCCCGACAGGGTGCGGCTTCCACAGCCCGCAAGCACAACACCGGCGCCGCCCATTGGCGGGCGGGCGCGCGCCCGGCCAGCAAGCGGCCCTGCCATTGGCCGGGGCGGGTCGGTGCGCACGGGCCGCCCCCGGCGCGTCCCGCGGCAGCGCCAGAGGGGGCCGGGACACGGGGAGAGACGGAGGGAGAGCCGGGGAACGGGGACAGGGAGAGCCTCGGGAACGGGGAGCGGGGCTGTGGTGGCGCTGGATCCCCGCGGAGAGGAGCGGCGCGTCTCTGCGGGCCTTATCGCAGAGCGGGCCGGGCGATCGGGCCGCGCAGGCCCCGCCGGGGCCGGACGGGGCGATAAGGGCTCGGTGAGGCCTCGGTAAGGCGGCGGAGGCGGGCCCCCCTCTGCAGTGCGGCAGCCGAGCCTGGGAAGGCCCCGGCGAGGGCTGGAAACACCCGTGAGAGCAGCGGGGTGAGAGCATCCTCCGGGTGCCGCAGCCCGGGCTCGAGCGGTGCGGGCAGCGCGGACACGGCCTGGCAATAGCAGGGCCTCCTCAGGTCTTCCGAATCCTCTGGGGAGCTGTGCAGCTTTTATAGTCACACAGTTTGTTACAGGCAAAGCGCCAACTCTAAGCTTCTGTTACCTGGCGTCATTTTCTGGACGTTCTTACTATCGTTTGTGTATGATTTCTTTAAGACTCCTTCCTTACGCTTCTTTTTGGACCCTGCTGTGTAGAATGCTGACTGCCTCGGGGCGACTGAAGACTCGGGGTCTGTGAATGTGCTTTCAGAAACACTGAACTCTCCTCCTCTGCTGTCTGGAACTCCCACCTTATGGATAACTCAAGTTATCCATAAGTAGGGAAGAAAAGTAGACTCCAGCTAGCAGAACCTGATGGGTTCCGGAGCCATAAACACCTCCTGTGGAATATGGGAGGCAATCCAGCCCGCTCCAACCATCTCCACCAAGGAAACACACTCCACTTACCTACTTTTCAATTTCTGGCAATTAATCTTCACTTGTTTACAGTTCAAAATGGGATAAGAGGCCATAGATAGATACCTAAATTTATTTGTGAATTCAGCCACTAAAAATGATGGTTTAGTTGTCAAGTGTTGACTCAGAATGATTATGGCACATCTGACAAGAAGGCCCTGCTGGACATAGATCTGCCTCATCAAAACCATGCCACAGCAGGACACATGTTAGTATAATTACTAAAGATTAGCATATTATGTCTGAACATTTGAAGAACTGTTGCTGTAAGCCTAGAAGATTAAAGTCACTTCACCTGCCTGCACCACTTTTAGTCCCAGTGGATGTGCGTACACACCAGGTAACACACTCTTGTCCTTGCTCTGGACCTGCAGCTTTCAATCACTTGCTTTATGCAGCGTCTTCTCTTTGATTATCTGTCAAAGTGCTCTTTCATCTGGGCACTTCTCTTCCTTTCCTCACTGTAGCATTTAACACAAAGTTCTCTTGTCTGGAAAAGTAAATGGGAGAATGAATCTATGTTAAAATCAACCCAGGAAAAAAATCGTGCTTTGTTTTAAACTGAATGGGCTTCCCCTCCAGCTCTAAGACCAGCAGTGCCAAGAGGGATGGGGATGTTGAGGACAGCAGCAGCGCCCAGGGGCTGAGGGAGGGCAGGGTCATTTCTTTTTTTGGCAGTGCTGCCTGAAAGTGTTTGTGTAACCCCGGGGTGCAGTGGCATAAGCAGCTTGGGCTGATCAGAGGGTGCCTTTTTTCAGCTCCTTTTCGCTCTTGTGCTGCAGGAGAGTTCTGTTCCTTTCTGCTTCTCTGCTCATGTCCTACTCTGACCTGCCCAAGGGCAGAGGTTCTCAATGTCCCCTTCCAGCCTTCCCCCTGCCCCTTACATCATCTCCCATAATTCTGAGGCCACAGAAAATACTGTTTTACTTGGCTAATCTGAGGGAAAAATTGGGGGGTGAGGGAGGGAACAATTCACCTTGCTGCTGAATCAGCCAAATTGCTCTGCAGGCCGAGACTGCAACAGCTGATGCATAATGGTGTTTATCTTCCCTGTTCAGTTTTTGGTCTGACCAGGTTCCTGCCCTGCCTCTACCTAGCTGCAGGAAGGGCAATGCTGCTGCAAAGGCACAGGTAGGGTTACATGGGCTGAAACACAAAGGAGGGTTCCTATGTAGTGACATGCACTAAAAGAGTACACTGTGCTGCAGAAATAAGGCATGACAATCTGAAAAAGCAATTCTGCATTATTTAAGATGTGAAGATCTTCTCTTTGTTAACTCTTAGCAGCTGAGTTTGCAGCATTACAGCTACAACAAAAGGCACAACATGATCTACACAGTAGTTTTCAGGCTGCAGTATTTGACTCCTTCAAGATCTTTGCTGCTGAGGGCTCTGGGAAAACAACCAAGGCAAGCTTGTTGCCGATAGGCTTCCACTTGCCATCTGCACCTGTACTGGGGAATGGTTACTGGCCTTCAAAAAACACAAATATTACAGTGGATGCTATGGACAGCAAAATGTTCCCCCGAGGTGTCAGAGTGTGGTGCTGCTCAGGCAGTACAGATGTTCCTCTTGCTGACTCATCCACAGTCAGTTGTTCCCTGTAACAGGCTCGAGCAGCAACAGCACTGGACTCAACTCACATCAATCAGTCTCAGATTGAAATGTCAATGTGAATGTCTTAATTTACAAATTACTGTAGTTTGGCTTTACTACGTATCAGAAAAATAATACCATACAGTTTTTTCTATGCAGCTGAGCACTTCATGTGGCATTAGGACTTCTTGCTGCTCCAATGCTTACAGCTGCCTGAGAGCAGCACAGCACTGTGTTGGTGTCACACATTTGGCCTTAGGACATTTATCTTTTCCTTTATACAGGATGCACACATTCCACATAAGCAGTTCCAGGTCAGTTTTCTTACCTATAAACTGGGAGTCATAGCATCAAGGTAGATCTTTCTTGGCCTGCCAGAACTATTCTGTCCTGACAGGCTCTTGGCTGGGCAGAACTTGCTTCCCTCTTGGCATCCCTTGTTTTCGTCTCACACAGACCTTTTACTCCATTTCTCAGACAAAATTCTAGTTCCCCTAAATAAAATAATGCCAGCATGTGAATTCTCTGCTGCTTTTGCCATGGGCCTTCAAAAGGAAAGGAACTTCCTTGTGCCAGTGAAGTGAAAGCCGGTCCCTGGGCTGTCATACCAGAGTTGGAACATCAGGAGGCTGGGTGTGGACAAATACAAATTATCTGTACAAAATACCACAAGAGCAGCCCCTGAGTGCTGTGTCTCACTGGCACCCGGGACTCCGCTGGGGGTGGGACAACGGAGCTTATGCTATGTCTTTGAAATTACTTGAACACCTTCTGAAAAATCATGTGTTACTTTAATTTCAGCTCTGATTAAAGGCACTAATAATATCTCATGGTTTATGTGTAGTATTACTAAAGTTGGTCAGTGTAGGTAAAGCTATGTCTAACGTATATGAATTCATATTCTTCACAGAGAGCTGCTTTATACAAGGAGAGGAACTTTCCCAACGGACTGAAAATTGTATGTAGAAACAATCTCAAAAGCACACATGAGAAACATTCAATAGGACAACCACATGGAGGAAAAAAATATATTCTGGTCTACTTTCATTTCTCTCCACAACCAAACAAAAACACATTGGAAGTTTGCTTGAGCTGGAAAAAGTAAAAATTAGGATAACTGAAACAGCAGGTGAGAAAAGGACAGAGCAGCTGGAACAGGTCAATACTAAATGTTGCCAGATTTGGTACAAGCTATTAAACTGAGAGGCCACTTTGGCTTTAAGTCCAAAAAATGTTGACTTTATGCTTAGAGAGCATAGGGAAATTTTTATGCATGATTGAGATGAAATGTAAATCGAGCTACATGGTTCAAGCTGGTTAATAACAGTTTCAGTTGAATGCAACCAAAGATGCAGTGATTGCTTCAGCCAAAGGAGCTTCAGCAACCAACATTCTTTTTTAATGTTACAACATTCTTTGTGGAGGTTTGGGTTGGTTTTTCCAAAATGGTCTTCCAAAGAAATCTAATTCTTTCAATTGCAACATCTATGACTTCCCAAGTATCATCTGCCTTCTAGTTGTATGTTCTCTGCAAGTTACTTCTATATGAATTCCAGTGTGAGTAGAGCTGCTGAAATTGGTTTTGGCTGCTCTCTAATGAGTAGGAAAAGGAAAAATGTCACTAAAAGAAGTTAGTTTTGAAGTAACTTTAGAACTACAAGCAGTCCCAAGAGAGTAAAACAAAGAAAAGAAAAAGATACCAGGGCAAGTTCAAACTAACGAGCGCTAAGAAACATCAGAAAATATTTTAAGGTAGTTAATAGTTTAGTTATATACGGGAGGAAATTAATTAATCTTGAGACAAGCTTTGTAATATTAGAATATCAGATTTTTAATTCCCTTAAGCCATATTTAATTTTAAAATGGCACATTTTCACCAGTGCTCCCATGGTTAGGGTGTGGCTGGCATTTCCTTGGAAAAATAAGTCCACATGAATGTTAGCACAGTGTAAATTAAAACACAACATGATCAATGAAGCCTAAAACAGACAGCTCATGAGGCCACACCTGATACATCTTTCCATATTTGCCCTGTAATAAAACCCTTCAGTAAGTTTCCATGGAAAAGACTCTTCTGCTTTCTGTGCTGCTGTGGTGGCCCTTTCCCATCGCTGGCCTTCCATGTGAGTGCAAAGCTCCATCCAGGTAAAAGGCTTTCCATGTCAGTGTTCAAGTGCACATCAGCCTCCCAGTGCAAGAACCGACTATGCAGAGATCGTACACAGAGGAGTTTGCACAAGGTCGTTGCTAAAAGGCAGAGAAGGTGGGAACTCAAGGGTTAGATCCTTTTCTCTCATTTTATATATCCAGAGATCTAATCCTGCAAATGGGTTAATACTACCATAATTTCTGTGCAAACCAACACCAGTAGAGATATACATGAATGAAATTACATTAAAAACAATTCTTTGCTGTCTCCAAGATTACATGCCCATTAGGGCCACGCCATGAACCTGAGAGGTTGGATTACCCGCTTCCTGGGAACTAGACACTGTAAGGAAGGAGGTACAAGTGTGGTGTAGTAATGACCATCCTGTAATTAAGATACAGGAATGGAAGCCCTGAAGGAATAGATTTGGAGTTGGCTGTCCTACAAGGCTTACTACATACCTGAAGCCTACTGAACTTATTCACTTCAGCACATCCAGTTTTAAAGTGAGCTCAAATGCTCTCTGCTCTAAAAGTTTTAGTAGTAGTTGGTATTTTGGTACTTTGAGTATTTTCAGTAAAAGAACTGTAAGCTTTCCTATTTAAGGGCCTGTAATCACGGGCATCTCAAGCACTCCCACTGCTAAGGGAAAAAAACCCCTTCTTGACATCAAGGAATTGACTATATCATAAGATAGAAACTATTGCAACATCATGCAATTTGCTTGCTGCAAAGTGAAGTATTTAATGTTCAGAACTCTTTAATGCTTCATGATGTGGATAAATTTAGGTGGTGCTCAGATGCCCATTATGTAAATTCAACCTCAAAGTGTATTTTAAGAATAATTTAAACACAGAAATATAACTTGATTTGGTTGTCATCTAAGTTAAAAGACATTCAAATGAGTAATTTTGGTAAACAACATTGCTACTTATATGAGACAGATGAGCCAAAAGAGTCTTAAGTTTCAAAGACCTGGCCCATTAAGTTTCTACTCGAAGTTAGCTTTAATCTCTAGCTTCTATCTGAAGTCACTTAAGATTGATTTCTCCCAATTACTTCCACACACATGCTCAGCAGCTGGATTCCTGTCGTGTGGGTCCCTGCGTGGAACAGGCTGACCAGCAGATGTCCCCAGATTCTAAATAATTCAAGCTTCCAAAATCCTCAGCACCCTTTTGGACGTTCCAAAGAATGAAGCACCTGAGGCTACAAATACTCTCACTGCTTATTCACATTCTTGTAAAAACTGAAGTTCGGAAGTAGGGAATACCTGACTGCTGACACAGAGCACCTTTATTGTCATAGGAAAAATGTCTGGATACCCCTGCACTCTTTTATGACATGCTGCCTATTAATTGATAGTCCCTTGTTTTATTTTCAAAAGCACCTTAATTTTTTTCCCCCTAGAACAGCAACATACATGCCCCTCCCCCCAGCCCACCGCCCCCCCTCCCTTCCCCCCCCAAATACCACCTCTAACACTTTCTCCTGGAGGTTCAGAGACAGGAGGCAAGACTTATTCCAAACTACTATCAATTATTTTGACTTGGATATTACCAAACTCATAAGGTGCCTTTTTTTTTGCACAACAAATGCTTTTACATTTCCCAACAAACAGTTTTAAAGCTAAGGAGCTTGCAGTAGGCTGTACTTAAAAAGGTTGCTTTGTGGTGAAGAAATGCAGAGAGTCAAGTTAGTGAGAGGTATAGGAGATGAAGTGAGCCCTGTGTTTTAGCTGTGCCTTTCCTCCATACAAACACCAGAAATTTACCTTCATTTCATTTGGCATTAAACAAACTAGACTAGATATAGGAGCAAGAGGACTTGGAAGAAAGCATGTGACTGCAGATTTGTTTGGAACCCTTCCACCTGTTCTTGGAGGGTTGAGATGACCTGGCATGTCCTTATCTCTTAACTCCTACCTTGAGTTCTGGAGCTGAGAGATGGGAGTCTGCGAGCCTTTGAGCCCACTGCACTTGTAATAACCTCCACATGTAAACCCACCAGGTTATGCTGACGTTTCTGAGCAGAAGGCCTGTTAGGTGCTGGGGAATGGAGAGGTTCTCTTTTCCCAAGCAATCTCCTGAAGAACAATGCCTTTGGATACTTGTCTTTCTTGCTCAAACATTCCTCTTCCTCTGAGATGCTCCTTTTCTTACAGCTGTACTTGGTTTGTGTCCGCAAAGAAAAGGAATGCTTCAGTCCTCAACCCTGAACTAGAGAAACTTTTAAGTCAATGGAAAACAGGTAATTTCCATTCCCAGCCACACCGTCTGATGACCAGAATACCAAATTTCTGAGTGCTGCTTACATGAAGAGTTGCTTCTTAAGGGGGCTGAAAACTAACTCCTCTAACTTCATGGTTAGAAGAATCTAACAATATTTGACACAACTACAAACAAAAGCATTAAAACACACACTAATGATATGAAAGACAACCGCACAGAATGAGGTGAACTGCAATCGAAAGTTTTTATCCATTTCAGAAATCTATACACTTACATACAAAATGGAATGAAAAATTTACATATTTGCAACTCATATATTACACAGGTAAAGAGTGTTATGTTTTAAATGTATGTTTACAACTTAGAAAATCTTCTGAGCATATGGTTGAAACAAAAAGTATCTGAATAGAGCCCCAAAGAGAGTATACTGTAAAAATGACTGTCATGACACAATGAAGTCAATTATTCCCAGAGAAAAATACAGTCTCTAAACAGTATGTGTAAATACTGCAAAAACCTTGAAATTGCACTGATATACATATTTGTATTTGCCAAAAACGTTTTTTAAATCCTGTCTTGGCTGAGCCTTCTTTAGAGTGGATCATGTCAGGGTAATGAACGACAGGGATACTAATTTAAAATAAAAGGAATTAGAAACGTAAAATATCCAATATTCAACAGAATCTGAATTTTAAATATTTCATATACACATAAGCCCTATTATCATGGGAACGGAGATCAAAAAACTGATACTGTGTAGGTCTGTCTCTTGCAAAAGATGGAGGCAGAGTTTCTTGTCTCAAATCCTATGTATGCTCCTCATACTACATCTGATTAGTAAGGAAAATTCCTTGGGGACTAAATACTGGTTTATCGCTTTCATAAACAGAAAATTCTAATTCTGTAATGGTTTTGCTATATTTTTAAAGTTGTGACCACCTAGTGGCAACAAGATTAAAATGGGCATGTATAAACTTTGAAACGGTAACAGAAAAAATGAAGCTTGTAGATACAGATTCTACAGATTTAGACTGATAGAAACTAGATACCTTCTCCTGTTTCTGGAGTGGCAGATTATTTTTTTTTTTAATTATTATTACAAATCCTGTAAACATTATTAGAGTATGAAATCATTATGACAGTACTTTTGCATCAACAGAATTATGTATCAGGTTATTAAAACAAATTTATCCTCCTTATTAAAATTTAGGAATAGAGTCATTTGGGCATAAATATTAAGCCCTTGGATTTAGGATACCTGTCCCCAAAATATTAGGGAACAAATATTACAAGCACCTTGGTGCTGCCTATCACTGATAGTATGTTAAAAATAGATTCTATTTTGCAGGCAACTCCAAACTGAGTATAAATTTTAGTAATGGAAAAACTCTTGGTAGTAGATTAGGACAGTGTGCTTTGCCCTAGAACAGAGAACAATGCAGTAGGCTGACAATCTCATCCTAGGAGACTGACCACAAAGATGTATGCAGTGATAGTAGTATCACAATCATGCTTTCTGGGGTTACTTTGTGTTTTGTTTTAAAGAACCTTTGACTATGGCAATGTGAGAGAAAACTGCTAGCTGGAATTCAGCATATTTGAAAGACTCCCTCCCTTCCCCCTAAATCTCAAGCAGCCCTTTTCTCTTTGCTCATACCCATTAAAAACACCAGTGGCACAAACCCTTCCAGTTCAGAACTGGGTAACGCAGCTCCCAGGAAGCCAAATCAATATGGTTCCACACTTACCCGAAGTGCATGTCATGAAGGAGTCTGTGAGATGCCACAACTGTGTCAGCTGGACAGCACCTGATAGTGATTCCTGCAGACATTGTACTCAGAAGGTACATGTACCTGTGAGGTGGCTTAAAAAAAGCCTCATTTCCAGATTGTCTTTACCCATAGTAAATCAGTTTGCACAGAAGTCATCATTATTTACATGTCAACTATAGAAGTAATACAAAAAAAAAACTATCTCAGTTGAGCACCAGTGCTGACTTCAGGAGTACTACCTTCAAGTCAGAGTATTAGTATTCCCTGTCACAAGTAAATTCTGATTCACTTTCAGAAGTTTCGATTTTCTGCATCAGTTGTATTCAGATCACTTCTTTGTTCATGTCCATCTTCAACATTCCAAGGAGATTAGTAATAGCAGCAGTCTTATAAAAAGTCTGGGTATCCTGGACAACTTTCACAGCACAACCAGTTCAGATCTTTTTAAAAGAAAAGACCATAAGATCCATTGGTCTTGATTCTAAGGTTTTTCCAAGAGTTCATTATATGGCGTTTATATACAATTGATCTGAGAATAAACGGTGGAAACAGAATCAGTTTGTATGTGCAAATGATAGGATGCCCAACAGTGGCAGGAGTCCCCAGTTAACTCAGGGGCAGTGGGGTGTCAGTGAGCCGTGGCTGTCACCTTGGTTTGGAGTAACCGTAAGGACACCGAAGCATCAGGCTGTCGTGACTAGGTAAGACATGAGTGCTGTAGTATTCAACCAAACTTCCCATGTTCAAAAACATGATGTCTGAATCCAGGTAAAACTTGCCATCCTGTTGTAGAATAAAAGTATATGTAAGCATTGACAGTAATGTTTCCAACTCAATGTTTCAAGGAAAAAAGCCAAAACGCCATAATCAGAACTAAGAAGTTCTTTCAAACATATTACTGCTTTGCAAACTAGTCAGTCACACAAGTAAGTCCATATTAAACTCAGGAATTTAATATTCCATGCTTTAGGATTTGACTGGAGCTGAAGTTTAGATATGAACACTTAGTTACCTTTTGCATGATACAGCAGCTAGAAAGCCGAGATCTGAGTACTCAGACTCTCATCCTAGACAAGGTATTTGTAAATCAGCCGATTCTTACTTTCAGGCATGGGAACAAGTTTAGACTTTAACTTGTTACTTCCAATATATACCTATATGCATGCACATTTCATACATACATACATAATATACACAGACACACAATGCAGCCACTAACCTTTTCAAAGACTCTGTAGTTTCTCACTTTTCCTGCAAGTTCATCCCACACAACCAATACCTTGAAGAAGAAAAATGCAACATATTATCTGTTACCAAGCCCTTCTAAGTCAATATAAGGAATTAATTAAAATTCAGCCTAAAATTTTTTTTAAAAAAATCACTGACATAATAGTAATTGTCTCAGATTTTCTTGCTCTAGGAAAAAAACACATCTAAATTGTTAAGTACTTTGTCACACTTAAGATACAGTATGTCTCAATCAAGAAGTTTTTTGGGGGGGTAGATTCAGCAATTCCAAGTTACCTTTCCAGCCTTAGTAGATGAGTTCCTAATGCAGTACAATCCATTTTGTGGCTGTCCTCGTGGGCTATTAGCTTTAAATATCCTAAAAAGAATAAGCAATTATATATATTAGCATTTTCTGACTCAGCTAAGTCAAGTGCCTGCAGTCCTAAAATTCTTCTTACAAATCTCTCTATCAGTTGTAATAATTCATAATAGATCATAGCTGAAAGAATGTCACTGTTCTACCACCTGAACCAGCAATGCAGCACAGAAGATCCAGCTTTCTGGTCCCATCCTGGCAGAACAACCTTTCCCAGATGGAGCAAAACCACACTGTATTCTCATCTGTCAATTGATACATGAGCATTGAACTAACTTCCCTGAGAAGTCTCCCTGAGAAGTGATTTCCATATTAAATATTTGTAGTGTGTTTTTAAACACAAGTTGTACTTATCAAATTTATCTTTGGACTACTGCTCAACACAGGTTTTTGTAGGACTTCTAAGTAACTACTTTAAAATCACATTTTACCTTTCAACTTCGAAGGATTCAGAGGTATTAAGAAATATGGAAGCAGGCAGCCCAACCTGCAAAACATAGGAAGAAAATAAATCACTGTGTGATCTGACAACTCAAAACATGCGCAACTTGTTATGCAAATAAATTACAGCCATCACTATCTGAAATTATTAATGGTGATTTAACCAATACTTTATGCTTCTTCCTCCTTTATATCCCATATTAAAATCCAGAACTTATCAAGGCATTCTCAAAAAAAAAAAAATTACACAGCACCATGTTTTCAGAAAGCTATTCTTTTCCTGAAATAATGCATTTAAAACATTCTAAAAAGTATACACAAGCAAGGAAAAAAAAAGCTTTCTTTGAGAATGGATCATCTACTTGATCTTACTTTTTCATAGTCATCATCAGAGTCATCATCATCAGGTTGGCTTGGCTTGGAGGGTAGTGCTGGTTTTTCAAATGTAAAGCTTCTAAAACTCTGCCCATCTGGTGGTGATCTCCTGGCAGAAATAGAACCAAAACTGAAGGATATCTCATCAGGAAAACAGAACAAATATACACAAAACACTGAAGGGATAGTAAAACTAGAACAGAAGTTTCAGTTTAGCCCCCCAAATCACAGAATCACAGAATGGTTTGGGTTGGAAGGGACCTTAAAGATGATCTTGTTCCAATCCCCTGCCAAGTGCAGGGACACCTTCCAGTAGACCACATTTCTCAGAGACCCATCCAATCTGGCCTTGAACTCTTCCAGGGATGGGGCATCTAAAACTTCTCTGGCCAACCTGTTCCAGTGCCTCACCACTCTCACAGTAAAGAATTTATTTCCAATATCTAATCCAAACCTCTGTCTCTCATTCAGCTTAAAGCCACTCCCCCTTGTCCTATCACTACATGCCCTTATGAAAAGTCCCTCTCCAGTTCTCTTGTAGCCCCCTTAGATACTAGGAGGTGCTGCAGCATCTCCCTGGAGTCTCCCCAACTCCTTCTGCCTGTTGCCTCTTATCCCAAAACACTGCAGACCTGAGGTCTTACTTTACCCTCCCCATTAAGTAGTAGCAGGTACCACTGGCCTTCCTAAAGGTTGAATGAATCCAGTTCTCTCAGCCTCTTCTCACTTGTGTACTACAGCCCAAATATCTTGGTGGCCCAACACTGGACTCACTCCAGTCTATCAGTGTCTTCCTTGTACTGTCTTTAAAGACTATACTGATTGTTCTTCAGAGCTGCTGAATGATCCAATGGACAAAAGCATTTTTATCTCATTCACCACCATAACTAGTTGCACATCCCTTATTGAAGCTGATTGCAATATAAAATGGAACGCATTTCCTATCTCCACAGAACCCTAAAATTGGTTTTGCAGTTCACTGAGGTTCACTGAGGCTTCTTATTCATTGCAATCAAAGGCTATTATGACTTTGTGACACACCTGAAAACAAACAAATTATAGAGTTTTGGTGCCATTTTTTTCCTTTTTGAAGTTTGGTTTATCTACTGTTTCTTTCTGAACTATTTCAGAAACTAAATCCGTTACAGAATTTTCAAATAACTACCACAGGCAATAAAACCACAACTCTGCGGAAGAGAGGGATGGTGCAGGGAAGAGAAAGACATGTTGATATGAAGCCGAGAAGTATGTCTCTCAACTAGTTAACTAATACACAATGGGCAAACATAATAGTACATTGTGTTGCCATACTTACTGCAACTGGGGACATGAAGCCTTCTCTGCTCTAGGCTTGATTCCAGGGGGCTGGTGGTTCGGCACAGGTGGCTTCGGGAGCACTGGTGGCACAAACAGCCCAGGTTTACCATGCTCTCTTGGCACTTTGGGCTCCACTGGTTTTTCAGTGAGCTGTGACAGCTTGGGTTTATTGGCTGGTAGTGGAGGAGGAGTTCGTGGTGAAAGGTTTAAGTTTTTGAGCTTCCCGCATCCTTCTGGAGAAGCAAGAACTTGGGCTGCAGGAAGAGGGTCTGGAGGCAATGGGTGAGATTCTTTGACACATGCAGGCTTTTTGAAAACAGGTAAGGGGGGTACAGGGGGCAACTGTTCACATGATCTCCGGCTTGGGGATTGAATCTGTAGGTTAGGTTCAGCTCTGCACTGTAACTGGGGCTCTCTCATGATCACAGGATCCTCTAGTTTGATATCAGGTAAGCTTCTCTTAGGAGGTGGTGGTGGTACTAGTGCACTAGGTTTGCCAGCGTAGGAATTTGCCCTTGCTTCTAAGAAGGCAGGTTTTCTGACATGAGGAACAGGTGGAGGTGGGTATGCTGGGGGCAGGACCATATCTGCAGAAAGAAAACATCCAAAAATCATCACACGTTGAGAGGAAATACAGTATGTCATCAACAAGACTTTTCAAATTAATTTTCTATATGATTTAAGGTATTTCACTGGCATCTGGCCTGACAGTACCCAAAAGGCTGGATAAGCATTTAAGTTTCAGGCCAATTCTGAATTTTACAGGTAGTAAACTCCTGGTATTTTAATTCAGACATGGCTTATGATGACTTAGCAAAGACTTTTCACTTTGCTAAAAATAAATACAGAATACATTAAAAGCATTAATCCTGCTCCAGACTGACAGCCAGATATAGGCCATACCAGGCAGGAGGCCCCCAAGAAAACATGCCCCTAAAAGCACATAATGCTTTCTGTAAGCAGTTACTGCTGTTACTACAAACTTCTGACCTTAAAGACTTCCTAGGATTAGATACCTGTGCATTACTTCAGTTATTTCACCACTTGCAGCGTTTTAGTTATGACCAGTGCAAAATAATAATGTGGCATTCCACATGAATATTGCCTTCACTGAGGGCCTTTCACAAAAGGAATCAGAGAAATCACATACCATCTTTCACTATGTCACAAGTATCTGGCTGCAAGTAAGACTCATCCTCTTCCTCCTGGTCATAATCTGTAGATAAAAGTCAGTATGTCAGACTCTGATAAGTACTCCTGGGACTAAGAAACAGTATCAAGTACTTAGGGCTCTTTAGTAAACAAATATTTTTCAGGGTTTTTTTTATTAAAGAGTTAAAACCAATTTAATAACTTTGGTCCACCTCTCTGCTACCTAGAACAGGTGCTTCCTTAAATTTTTATGTCAATTAAGAGAGCAATCATTTTCAACAGGGGGAGGTGCAGTAAAGTGCACATGAATTTTTTTTTCCAACTTTGAAGTTAAAATTTATTTTTGGTGACACTTTCTAGTGCTATAGCCTTCCAGAGAAAAATTCAAATCAGCTGCAGAGACACAACTACATGGATGCATTGGCAAAACCACTTGGAAAAAATGTAATCCCCAAAACTTAACCCTAACAGAAACATTTATGATTTTGCAATATGGAAGCCTAAGCAAGCCTGATGATCTACAAACAATTAATTCTTTGCCTTGCTCTAGCAACAAAAAAGCAGACCACAACAGACTGCTTAAGTGGTTTCAATGTTGCCTTTAACTGTAAGTCAGAGTAATCAAGACATGAAAAACATGTTACTTCTAGGCAGTAATTTCTCATCACTGATTATAAGAGAAGGACAATATGAGAGGAATGCACTAAAACAAAAAAGGTAAGAATATCTGATAAAAAACAATTCTTCTAATTTTCCTAATTTAAACTCCTACTAGGCCTCCTACCATAATTCATCTTGCATACAACCCTTCTCTCCTATAAACATAGGAGGACTAAACTATGATCCTACATGAAATGCTGATGACTTGGTTTTCCTCTGCTTTGCAGCCATTGAACCGGATTTCCTAACAAGACTCAGTCCTGCCTTTTTGTCCTAGCCAGGAAAAATAGTCAGGAATTTCCTTTCAGGAAATGAGAGTACTTGCTCCCATCAACCCTGCCCTTAGAAATCTGAAAGGGAAGATGAGAAAAGGCCTAGAAAAGGATTTCTGTTGAACCCTGAGGCAAGGTTTCTTATATTGGATTTTATTAATGTATTTCTTGACTAGGAAGTCAGTTGCTGAAATATGCTGTGAATGCCTACCTGACAGGTTTTCTGTTGTGTCTTCACTTCTAATTAACCTTCTTGAAAGATCTGAATTTCTGTAGTTTATTTTTACTATACTGAAAATCTGCTTCTGATGTAAAACTACAACAGCTGTACAACTTGTAACAAAAACCCATTGCAAAATGGATCAGTTTGTTTAAGTTATGGAAATAATTCCTGCAGAATCCAGAAGAAATAAATAAGCAAATAAAGAAGTCTTATTTATCAGTGTCTGATTTGTCACCTTCATTATCTGCTGAATGATGAGAATACTTGATATCAATGGGACGTTCTACTGAGCCATAGAAACTGTCTGCATCAGAACCGGAGTCACTGCAAAAGAAAAAAGTACCTTCTGTTTAGCAGGATTGCAGCACTGGAAAGGAACGTTGGAAAAGCAGAAGCAGTGTGTTCCTATTTCCCAATTAACAGTCATATATGTGGCTGCTGTCTTTTAAAAAGATTGTTTTACACAAAGTCAACATTTAAAGTTCTCTTGGTAAAAAGATTTTTGTCTTGGTATTCTTTAAAGTATGAATTATGAAGGGTCTTCCTTCTTGGGTCTTACTGCACACCTGTTCTTACTTGACAGCAACTTACTTGTAGGTGCAAAAAGCCTAAAATACCACTGTCAAGAGCTAGTGCAAAAGGGACAAAAGGCCAATAAAGATTAAGAATTTATACCTGAATTCTGTTATTGTTTCTTTCTTCTCGTGGTAGTGATCAATTTCCCTCCTCAAGGACAGCATCCAATTCTAAATAAAAATACAACATTCAACACATTCATCTTTAAATCATTAAACATAGATGTATCTGTCCTCTGCAAGAACTGTGCAGGGAACATACAATGAAATAGTATTCATCCATGACTTTATATTGAAAGGACTCAGTCAAATGTTTTGACTGCCTAAAATGCTCTATGAACATACTGAAATATTACACTTTTAGTTTGCAAAGTTCAAGCTGTTATTTCTAAAGCCAGGTACTTATTCATAGTATGTTTCTAGGTGAGAGATTTCACTGAACAGTTTTCATACTTTATCAAAGGTTTAACATTTAAATATTTGTTCCTTGGCTAAAAATAAATATGGAATATTTATGGAATATGGAGAAGCATATGTAACCTAGTGTGTCACTTACAGCCATTCCCTAAATTACAAGTTGAACTAACACTAACTTAATAGTTAAAACTTCAGACGTGATTTTTCAGAGGAGCCCAAAGAAGTAGGTATACAAATTTCAGTGACAGCTGCATTTCCAGTTCATTTAGATTTTAGGGAAGTCCAAGATTCGCTTTCTGCTTCAAGGAAAATTATATTGAAAAAGAAGAAGAAAGTTACCTTTCTTTCATCTTCAGAAGAAGCTGAAAAAAACCACGTCCTGTGCTTCTTGCTTATGTGAACTAACTTGAAAGGAAACACGTTACTTGACGTTGTCTCCTCAGCTGCCCGCATAACCCTGAGAAACAGAACAACCAATACAGAAACGCCTTAATCTATAAAGCTAATGCTGCCGAGCAAGTCATAAAGCTCCGACAGAAAGCAGTTGTACTGGCCAGTTTTGCCTCACAAAAAAATAACCCTCAAACCCAGGAGAACACCACAGAAATCCCCATGTGTGCATCTGTAGTATTTCTCCATTTAAGTGGCAGAAAGGACAATGCAAGAGCTCTGACAGGAGGAAGAGCCCTCATGAAACCACCAGCCAGAATTACAAACGGATGCTTTGACATGGTCAAGAGCTTTAATGAACTGCATTAATTCACAAGTGTCACACGTGGTAAGAAGCATTTAGGGTGCTTGTGGTCTTTGCAGAAAGGCACTGTTTGAAAGGGGAAATAATAAACATGCCTTCTAGGAAAGTAAGGAAAATTAAGAAAGCTAGTATTGAAAGCTAATTTTTTCACTTTTCCCTTATAAACACTTTCTTGCACTTCTTTTTTTGTTACTAATTTAAAATAAGCATTACTCAACCTGTTTCTTTTTTTGTGTGTATAATGAATTTCCTCATTTGAGACTCTTCTGGGGAAAAAAAATTAATAAAAAACCCTTTATGCAACTACCCGGTCTAATTAGTTTGCTTCAATTTCTTTTTCAATAATGATTAGTGTTATGCAAAGAGAGAAACAGGACTTGGTCCCTATTTCAACCAAGATCTCCATGAGGTTGCTGGAATGCAGATATATAAAAAGCAGTGACACAGTCTCTAGCATTTACAAATTCCATGGTGTTTTTCACATCAGTGGGGCTACAGAAGCTAGTGCCATAACCAAATTACAGTGTGGGTTTCTTCTACAAATTAATCTTGAATTTTTATGTAGCTACAATGTTAAAAACTGCAGTCCCCTAAAATATGTCATTGTCATGCTCAATTAGAAAAGCTCTCACAATCTAAGAGAATTCCATATTCCAAAAGTCTTGAGAATATCATTCAGTACAAGAATAGCATGCAAATACAATAAAATTGCAGGTTTACATTCTCTCCCTCATTAAACCTTTCCTAGAATCAATTACAACAGTAAGTTTCTATTTCTATTAGTAGGCCTTGTATGTCTCCTGCACTCAGTCAGATTCTAACAGGAGTGACTAACTTGAAAGCCATATATTTTTGTCTTCAACTTACAATGCCAATATTAAGATTTCAAACATGTAGAAAAAGGAGCCAGATATGTTGCACATGCATTGTCTTATTTATCATTTTGTAGTTCATACAGTTTTGATACTAGAGTTGCTCAGTCAATAATTCCATAAATTTTCCTTTCCGATTCCTTTCTCGTTTTGTGATGACCACTGAAATTGCTACAGAACAAAGGTGGTTTGTCTGAAAGAATCCACATCTATCTGCACGTGCAGCCTGCATTAAGTCAATAACAAGAGTAAGCCCATTGCAATTCAAACAGCTTTACTGGTCAAATTACAGAAGATGAACGCTATCCACTCGCCAAGCACAGGAAATGTCATTTATACAATCTGAAAGGAATACATCTCTTGGAATCCAAGATCAATGCTTAACCCAAAGAACAGATGCAGTTGTGTTAAACTTAGTTGGAAATGAAACACATAGTCTCCTGCAGTAAGTAAAAGGAGTTTGGGTGTTAAACAAGCTCTTTGACACTCACCTGTTGTAACCTTTCAAAGAAAAGGCACCCTGGGGAGATGCAGATGTGCTGCTTTTAAAATAGTAGATACATCCCTCGTGGATAATAACAAATCTCAACGGCCCTGGAAAGATAAACAGTGGGCAAAATATAAGTTCAAGGGCAGTTCAATAACTAGACCTTGAGTAGAATTATTGCTTGTGATTTCAATAATCTTACTAATCACTGTAAATGAGCACAAACTAGTTAAGAGACAGCTTGCTGACAATCAGACACATGGTAAAGCTGTGCATTCACAGTTTCAGGACTAAGGGCAGTCAGTATCTGATTCCCTCATTTCAGAGACAGCCGATCTGAAAACTTCAAAAGAAGCCTCAAAGACTGCAGGTCTGACCTCCACCTGTGCTCCTTTACTGGCAGAATAAGCAGCAGAAGGAAGTGAGCCACAGGCTACAAATACTTATTTATATCCATCCCAAAACCATGATGGTATCTCTTCTTTCATCTCAAGTACATAATGCTGCCAATAAAATGATGTTCTTTTTTTGAAAGGGGCCAAGACTGTCTTTTATCAAAGGCAGTAATCTTTATTCTTAGCTATATAAGTACAGTTTTGCTATAAACAGGAATACCAAATAAGTAGCACATAAATCCAAATTCTGAAGTTTTCCCATGTAAATAGACTCTGATTTCAGAAGAAACTACTGGTTTAAAGTATAGACCAACGTTGGCAGTGGGAAAATTTCCATTTCATAACAGCAATAGAAGATGGGATATTTTTCCAGTAGAGATTAACCAACTGGAAAAAAAAAAGCTGAGTACTAATTTCTTTTAGAAAAGAGTATTTGAAATTGATACATATCCTAGGAATCTGTTCGTCTTGAAAAAATCTTCCTCGTGAAGGACTTGACAAGAAATTTAAACAAGTAAAATAAGATCAACCACAACATTCATTATGTAAGACATACAGTTCCAAAACAATTTAAAGTAAAGTCTTTCAGCATGGCTCTTTCATACATATATTCCAGTAAAATTGTATTCCAATACAAAGTAAGTGGAAGAACAGCTTCACTAAACAGTCTGCTAACAGGAACTGTGTTAAGGCAAGCATTTAAAGCATTTAATTTAGTTAATATCTCATGCAACTTACACTTCAAGATCTGCAGCTGGGTGCCTCCTTTTTTATGAAGATACCCTGATTTGGTCACTCCTCCAGGCATCGTCAGGAGGTTTTGTGCTCCAATTGCCTTCATCGGGACTGGCCAGACCTGCTCCTGTGAGGCCATCATTCTGCAATGTAGAATAGTTAAAAACAGTTTAAAACTCAGATTTTACTTTAAGGAATGAGTACTGAGAAACAAAGCTTGTATCTTTAAACAAGCTTTCCAAACAACTAACTAGTGGTTCAGCACTCAAGAATGTAGCACAGACGGGTGTTCAAAGATTCCAGGAACTTCCTAATGTATAAAAACCATGGTGCAAAAAGTCCCAGTTTATTTTTATACAGCTCTCAAAAGTGATTGACAGTACTTAAAACAATGGAAGAGTGCTTAGTAAATGTTATTTAAGTATTTATGCTTTAAAAACCCTCCGGATAACACTGCCAGACTTAATCAGGCAGGTGATTACAAAGAAAATTGGTTTCTTCTCCCAGTGCTACACCACACATGTAAAATGTCATTTTCTGTACAATGAGGGAATCAAATCAAAGTTTAATAACTGAAGATTCCAATACTACTTACTCCTGATATTTACATGTTTTATTATCAATGAAAGGATGTGTATATAATCTCCTACTGGATATTATATGCCACAGTATCCTGTGCAAATGAGGTTTATCTCAGATTGCTGCATGTTTCCATTTAATTTATATATCAATTATTAACGCCATGCTCCACCAAGAACCTCTGCAGTTACCACTCTTTCTGCTGTCATCTTAAACCAAAACGATTAGTTTCTCAGGTAGTAGCTTTTTCTGATACATAACTCTGAGCCCTGTCTTCAAATGGTAACAGAACTAGCCTACAAATCCTACTGTGTAATAGAAAAAAGAAATCATGCATGAACTGAATGGGAATTTTGACCTAGATGTAAAAGGTGCAGGGCTAAAGACCTTTGCTGTAAAAGGCAAACTAATGAAGTTCCAGTCAATTAATTTCTGATAAAGGAATGATGGCTTAGAACTGATAAGCTTTCAGTGGAGGACTGAAATCTAATGGCTCGTTTGTTTCTCCTTTACCCAAAGGGAAGGGAGGTCAATGGTGAGGATCAGCAGCGAACCCAAGAGCCTCAGCACAACTCCCTGCCCAAGCACTTATCCCTCCAGCCTAAGATGGCAACTGGAAGTTCCCATAGTGAAAAGAAGGAGGAAGTCTTACAGTTTTATTGAGGGATGAAGTGCAACAGCAGAGTACGTATCCACTGGATATGCATTAGGAAAAACAGAAATGCATGTCAGTGGATCAGCTTAGGATTCAGATCTAACTGCTTGCCCTTTGCTGATGATGTGCATGTGGAAAAAGGTGGAAATTCCCAGCAATTTCTACCAGAAGAGTTTAAACTAAATTAAATTTTCCAGGCAGCCTAGAAAACTTAACCACAAAAATTAGGTTTTGGTCCCCAGTGTTATCCCCAGGCACAACCAGAGAAGGTAGGATCCAAGGCCCTAAAAAAGGCTCTCACAGCAGACACAAGGCACCATGGTTTCCCAAATTTCCCCATGACTTTGCTCCTCATCAAAAGCTTAGTTACTTTTCTTGTATTCAGCTATATCCTTCCTTCTGTTGCTTCCTCCCTGTTCTTATTAAATGACTGACATCTTTCCAAGATGAGTTGTTCCTTCCTCTTCCTTCCCCTCAATGAAATTTCTAGCATCAGCAATGTGTTAACAGGTCTAGAAGGGGCTATTCACATACTTGAAGCTTTAAAGAAAAAAAAAAGTAGTAGAAGTTAAAACATACACACAGCCCCTCCCTAAACCCTTCAAATTGTTTCTCCACCTCTTGCAGAAAAGTCAAAGTGAGGGAAATGGAGAATGTTACCCAGCTGACTGCTGACACTGCAGTCTGCTAAGTTTGATTTCCTTGAAATAAGGAATGCAAAGGCAAATCCTAGGCTAAATTCTTCTTTTAAGAACATGTCCATCAACATTCAAACATTAGAAATTAATCTACAATTAAGTTATTTCAGTCTGTTTCTAGTTCTGTACAGAGAAAAAAGTAAAAATGGAACCATTTTATTCACATAAATATACTCGGATGCCCCTTTTCTTGAACAAACTCTAATTCTTGTCTCAATGCCATCCAATAGTTTCAAACCCATCAAACTCTGTGTGCCTTTACTACACAGAACAGAACAAGAAAAGACTTGAGCATCCAAATGGTGTGAAACTGTTTCAGTGTTATGTACGTAGGGAAAAACCTATCGGGAGAGGCAGAGTTAAATGTTTTAGAGAGGTTACCCAAAACAACCAGTAAGCTGAAATTTCTCAGAAGTCAAAGTCAAACACTGGGAACAAGTGCATGATACCCTAGGCAAATACAGAAACCGGAAGTATTTGTCTAGGTCATGTTGGCCTAGTGGGAGTACACCAGTCAGACTACTCACTAAAGCGTGCACAGATGGGCATTTTCTTCTCCACCTGTAAAGCCAGAATTTCAGGCAGACAGGAAAAAAATTAAAAAGAATATCCTAGAAGCAGAGAGAAAAAAAGAAGCCCACTTCTACAATGTCATGACTACAGGATTCAACTGAGAGAAAAGGACAGCAAAGTATCAGTTTCTGCTTCCTCTATTTACAATCATTTCTTTTTTTTGACTACTTACTATAAAACAGTCCTAAGAACAGAGACCAAAACTTAGAACTTCCCCAGCCCAGCTACCTGCATAAAAGGAGACACTGCTGAACTCCATGCAACCAAGTACACACTACTTGAGCTGAAGAACCCACCTAATGTACCAGGCTTTTCAACAGATTTAGAGGTTGCTAAGCCCATTATCTGGATTTCAAAGTGGCTTACAGCACTCCCCATCACATCTGCAGCTCCTCAAGCACTTTCATTTGCTGGCATATTGCAGACACTTAGGGAGGACTTTGGTATTCTCAGCTGAAATCTGAGTTAGGCTTCTAAAATCCATTTAAGTGCTTGGAATCTAGTCCCAGGCAGATTTTTCTTTTTTTCTTGATGGTAGGAAACAACTCTGTAAGAACAGATGATGCTATTTTGCATCACACTGCTGTGTGATGAGAAAGCTGTCAAAACAATGTAACTGGAGGTAGAAGAAGGAAAAATGGAAGCTCTTAAATGGAAAGCTCTCTGGTCTTAGCAGGTACAGTATGGTAGTCTTTAGCTCACTGAATTGGTTCCTTCCGCTCTTGATATTCCTCTAATAAATTTTAACACATTACACAAGGAACAGATCAATGCTGCATTACCAGGTAGGCACAATAGCAAGCACTGAGGTCACTGCAGAGCCTGTCTGGCATCATTGAGAATAGAAAGCTATTTCCAATTTGTTCTGTATGCAGTTATATTCTTGCACTACAAGCCAAAGCCCCCATACACATTTTCAGTCCTGGTGCATAGTCTCTTCCATGGAGCTGACAAGGAATTTGCAGTGTATTGGTAAGGTATCAATAAAGTCAGTCCAAGTCTATCACGTGAGTATACTTTTCTCAAACATTATCAGAATGAGCCATTTTTCATAAAGTACCCTGCAAGTCACCACAGCATGAAAAAAGTGAAATTATACACTTCATCATGCAACCAGGATACTGCCAGTCTGATGCAGAATTTTTTTCTGAATCATTATACTGCTACCCAGCTCAAACTCAAAATGGGGAACTTCTGTTGTTGTGTAGTAGGCAAATGTATACATCTGTGAAGCAATTTTAACCTATCCTTTCAGTTAGTGTATATAGAATAGCTAGATTGGAGGTGAGGACATAATTTTACAGGCTAAAAGTCCTTTCATGAGTAAAAGTAAAATTCTGCCACATTAAAAATCTGGATTACATTATAGAAGAACACTTATCCCTCTTGGCCTTAAGAGCTATTGGCATTCAGCCCAATTAAAGCAAATACAAGCTGATTCAATTAAGGATTGCGTCCTGGAAAAGCCACAAGTCCTCAGTTCTTGCTTAACTTCAGCAGAACATATGGCAGATATGATCATCTCCACATCTTGCAGTATATAGGCATAAAAAAACATTACCCTCATCTCTGAAGCTACAATTGCCAAAAATTGTATTAAAAGTTCTCACTTGTTATAACAATATTTATGGTCTGTCCTGCAGCCCAGTTTGGTCATGCTGGGAAAAAGTAAAAAACAGCCTCCAAAGCTGCAATACAAAAATTAAACCTGGTCTGAATTTATAACAACTACCTCTATGTCAATTGTGTCTGAGAACTCTTAAAACTCTGTAATATCTCATAACCTCTAGTCTTAAAATTTTAATTTGAAAGTAAAAGCTAATAAAGCCAGATGCTAGTTTCCTTCTGAATATATAACTTACATATAACAGAATATATATAACCCATAACTTAGAGAAATGAATGTATTCCTCATATCGTGCAGAGGGCGACTGAAGTATCAGTTTTACAAAAGGCTTTACCAAAACCAAGGCAGCATTGCATACTGCAAAAACAAAATGAAAGCTTCCCTTAAGTGCTCTCATCAATTCTGAGCAAAAACCATTTCCCTGATTCAACCATCTAAACATTTACCATCTCTTTTTAAAGCTGCTTTCTGCAGATTCTCAGATCTCCTGTCCACTCATTCTCCAGTACTTCTGAAATATTATTCTCTATCTTTCCTACTTTTTGTGGTTACACATTCCATTTCTTAATACTTAACAGCCCCTTTCACAACAGTTTCTCCGAAAGATTAATAGCACAGTACAAACACTGTGAAATCAAATAAATCTTACAAGACAAAGGGAACAGAGAACTAAGCTCAACTGAGATACACTCTTCTAAGTAAGTTTACTCTCTTTAACTTACTTCAACTTGCTTTTCTTTTCTGGCAAAAGTTTTCAACCAACACTCAACTCATCTCTTCTCCCTCCAATTCTTTATCCGTTTTCTGCGCGAGTGAAAAGTATTTTACCCCAGAGACCATATTCTACTCTTAGTTGTCTGCTCTCTGCCTCAAAGAGAAAAGATGACAGAAATACAAGCCACAAAAAGCACTAACCTGGTGACCTTGCCTGATCGACACATAGTTTTTCTGCCAGCAGTTTCACTGAATGATTGTTTCCTTTGTGATGACAAAGCCATTAATAACTTATGACCCCTCTCAGGCACGACAGGAACATCCCTGCACTTCTCCCTGTTATGGGTATCGCCAGGTTGAAAGTGCCAGAGAGAGCTGTGCAGTCCACACAAGAGGGAAAGAAACCCTGCCGCAACTGCTCGTGCATCTGCACGGAGCTGTGGCCAAAAGTGACGCCGAGGCAATGACTTGTTTCCTTTGCTGCTTCCTGTTTCCCCCAGTGTCAGTGGGCAGCACTATCTTTGTCAGATTTCCCAGCTTCCCAGAGAGGTTATAAATCAATTCCCGCATACCTCAAACCTCTGCCAGACATCGGGCTAGAAAGCAGAGGGGATTTTCCAGTGCTCACTTTCTTCCTGCTCACCTTTCATTCCACCCCTCTCTCCCATGGAAGAAAAAGAAAGTCGCTCCTTTTCCTTACAGCGTTCTCAGGCTCTCACAATGCCAGGGGCACAGCCCAGAAATGCTGCTTCTGAAGAGCCTGTGCCTCACACAATACTTGAACTGCACCCCAGAACTATGAGAAGTATTTAACCTGTTTTCTCCCCCATAGCTGGAAGCTTGTCTTTCCCTCTTCAACCCAAGAAAATCAAAATAGCCATTTTGAAAAATTCTGAAGCATAGACGTGCTTTAGAGCAAGTCTTGCCTGTACATTTGATACTACACAAACCACAAAAGACAATAAAATTTGAATTCAAGAGGCTGCGATGCACAATTCCACAGGACAAATATCATCAACTAATGATGAGTAAATGCTGTTCTTTTACACTTATTTTCATCTGGAGTTCTTAAAATGATTCAAGTATTTCACTGATTTGTCTGGAATTAAACAATATCCCAGGTGAGAAAGTTCAAACAAGATAAAACCAACAAGCAAGTTTCTGAATGATGAACAAAACATACATAAGCAAAGTTTACTTCATGTATTTTTGGGGAAATGGACATGACTGTACCCTAAAATAGAAAGAAGAAGTCTCCATACAACATCATCTCTTATTGTAAACTACTCAACAGTCAAAGCACAAAAGAAAACAACATTTCAGGTACTGGTCATGGTGTATCAGCTACAAAAACAGCTCTCCCACCACTGGGCACCCATCTGCACTCCTTCCATAGCCAGGCTCTGTAGGAAGGGGAAGTAAACCATGGATACTACACACTTGTGAGCCAAAGGACCAGCACGTCAACACAAAATCCCAATGCTCTTCAATAAGGATCAATACCCAGTTGTCTCAGTGGCTCAACTAACAGATTTTTCACACGGAAGATATGTAATAGAGGACTCCAGTTTGTGAATTAAATTCACTTGCTTTATTTGCTGCAATATCAGTTACTCCATTTAGACTTCAAGCATTAACACATGCTGCTCTAAAGCAATTTTTCCTCTCCAGGTTCTCTACCTAAGCATACTCTTACAGACCTGCATTAGCATCTCTGCAAGCTTTATCTTCACCCCAGCAAAAAACCTACAATCAAAATGACAGCACTTGAGTGTATGCAACACTGGAAAAAACTTCAGTTCCCCTTTCCCTTTTCTGGTATGACACACCTAAGTCTTGGTTTTCCCCTCCAAACTCTGCAACTTATAGTCCCATGCTTTTTGGCCTCAACAATCTCAATAAATTATGTCTCCTTTATCCAACACATCTTCCTGAAGTACTGCTTTTCCACACTAACCTTTCTGATGCTGTCCTCTCCTTTTCCCCACTTTAGCACTCAAATGCAGGAGGATTTTTCATTTCAAGTTCCAAGATCCCATTTTGACTTTTCTGGTGATTTCCAACACTATTAAGATGATCCCAGAGTCACGACAGAAGCCATATTACACACACAAGCTGGTGTTCCACCAGGGAACGACACAAATTTAGATGTTTCACAGTTTTGGGAGAATGAAAATTCAGCTTAACTTTCTAGACCAAATATTCATCAGAAGGATTGTGTTTTCAAAATTGCAAATAAGGAGTCTGAAGAGACATGAAAGCTTTATGGATTTGATTGACATGTCTTTCAGGGAAGTGAAAGAATATTAAATATACTGCTCTTCACAAAGCAAAATTCTGTCAGGCATGGACCTTTGGTATATGGTTTTCAGACCACTAACCTTTATTTGTCCCCGCAAAAATCAGTTGTGAGAAGGAGCCTTGAACCAAGCTAGCCTAGGGAGAATTTCACTCCAAAGGAATGACTTCATTTCTTTAACATTATAAGACATCACTCAGATAGCCTCAAAATGAAGAACCAAAGCATCTGGAACCAACATCTGGCTTTCATTCCAGCAGGGCCACTGTCTGAGGAAGTCAGCCAATCATCTCTGCCATTAGGCAAAGCTCTTGCTGACAGATAAAAGCAATCCTACTTATCATTAGTTAATGGAACACAAGAGCACTAAAATACCAGTATAAATTCACTAGTCTCGCTGCAAGGCTGAGCTGTCTCTGCAGCAGGAGCGCTTCCTCTTGCTGACAAATTTACAGGAAACTTCAAGAGTGGACTGCAAACAAAAGCAAGAAGAGCACAGCAACAAGCGAGGCAGAAGAATTAACAAAGCAACAAAAAAATAACAGTACCATGAAAACCACTTTCAGTTGTAGCAAGAGGTCAGTTTACTAGTCAAGTTCCACTGAGAATAATGCAAGAGATGATATATTTGTCAACTGTATTCTTCATAAGTGCAGATTGTGAAAAAACAAGTGCAAATCCTTGCCTGAACCCTTTATCTACTAAGTAAGGCAATCTTGTGAAAACACAAGTTACCGCGCATGAGAATTACTTCTGCTAGGTGAACTGCAGCAGTATCATAAAAACCCAAAAAAATCCCAGCAACAAAGGGCAGAAGCGAGGCCAGAACTTCCAAAAATCCTCTTTCAATGCCAAAAGAAGTCCTATTCCTTAAAATTCAATTATCATTCCTTCCTTCAGCTTACTTCAGAAGAGCTGAAGAAGTCCTAATAATATTTTTACTTATTTATTACATATACTTAAAAAGGTAGCTGAAGTCTTAATATATATTCTCACTAAAAATCAGGAAACATTTGAAGTAAAAAAGCTTCCAAATTGTTACTTATACCCCTCTGGATCTTAAACTCTGAACATCTATAGATATATTGCTGGCTTGGAACTTCAAAATACGCCAACCAGCACTGGTCTGCAATAAATAAGCCATCCCTCAGAGAAAGCGTGTATCAACTTTAAAGCAAAGTCAGAACTTTTCATGATTGTGTCACCAAACAGCTTGGCCCACATCCCTGAAGATGATATCATGACTTTGATTTTGAGATATGGTTAATGTTCAATTGCTCAAACATCTGTAAACCAAAGTACAAAAGTATTTGCAGTACATGAATGGCTTCTAAAAAAGCAAATTAGACTGGAAGACAAGAACCTTCTGCAGACACTCACTACAAGAACATTATCATTTAACAGATTCTCTTACACCAGCTAACCCTGGAAAATAATGCAAGATTTTATATAAATGTATTGTAGGGTCCCTCACTATAGAAAGAAAGTAAGATGCTGGAGCATGTCCAGAGAAGGGCAATGAGGCTGGCTGAAGGGTCTGGCCCTTATGAGGAACATCTGAGGGACCTGGGTTTGTTTAGTCTGGAGAAAAGGAGGCTCAGTGGAGACTTTATCACCATCTGCAACTCCCTGACAGGAGGCTGTAGCCCGGTGGGGGTCAGTCTTTTCTCCCAGGTCACAAGAGGAAATGGCCTCAAGTTGCACCAGGGGAAGTTTAGATTGGATATTAGGAAAAATTTGTTCCCTGAAAGGGTTGTCAAGCAATGAACAAGCTGCACAGGGAAGTGGTGGAGTCACCATTCCTGACAGTATTTAAAGACACGTAGATGTGACACTTGAGGACAAGGTTTAGTGGTGAATATGGTGTTGGTGAAAGGTTGACATTGGACTTGATTTGAGAGGTCTCTCCCAAATGTAGCAGTTCTATGAAATAAGGATTGAATTAAAATCAATACAGGTATTTCAGCATAATTTTCTATGCTGGCAATTTTTTTTATGTGTAGCTTTTCAAGTTAAGTTTAAGGGATTTCTACTGAATTAAAAGCCCCCCCAAACTGTATAGGAGCACTCACTCAGCAAGTTAACTAGGTCAAGTCTATGCCAGTGAGACCATACCTGTAAAATTTGGTACAAGTAACACCTAAAGTAGAAGGCAATTTCTTAAAGCACTTGGCTTCGTTTCTGTTATTTTTTTTATTGTTTTGTTGGTCAGGGTATTTTTTGTTCTATTTAAAATAAATTCAGATGCATTACGAACACTCCACTTTCATTTACTATTCAAACTAAATGGACATACTCTTTGTTCCTTTTAACTGTTACCTATATAGCAGGTTCTTGAAAAGACTGTAAATGCTGCTCTGGCTACAATTAGCTTCTATCTTTCCTCAGTTCTTGCAGAACAATTTAAACTAGAACATAGGTTAAAAAAAATCATGTAACTGAGCAGAAGCACAAACATGATTGCCAAAGCCCTATTCCTGCAGACAGATACAACGGGAGTTCCCCAAATATACACAGACATTGAAAGTGGGACTTTCCACAAATGATCTATTTCCTTGGCAGACCTTTTTTGATTCCAAAATATTACTGTTCAAATAATTTTACTGCTAGGCTGGTTTGTGATTATCTGTATACAATTCTATCACTAAGGTACTCATAACCAATAAATTAGGAAGCACTGTTGGACCCCAAAATAATTCCTGCTTAGACATTAAAACAGCTTTAAGCATTTAAGCTGGCAGACCATTGAACTTTGGTAATGGCAACACCTACATAAAGGCTTTCAGAAATTTGTAAGAGGGAGTCAAATATCTATTCTGTCCACATTTCCCCAGCAGACATCTTGCCACAAAGTTAAGCCTGTTGTTAGGAAATAAAATTTGTTTTCCTGTTCTCTTACAATTTTACTTAAATTGATTAAAAGTAGATCAAGAGTCCAAGGAAAAAAGAAGAAATGCAAAAAAAACCACTTTAGCAGCCTACACTTATGTTCACTGTTTTCTACCATTTCTGATACTAAAGCATTTTGACAAGACACACAACATCCATCAGTTCTTTGCATACTGTGCTTGTACCAGACCAAGACAACTTAGGTCCAGGACTACTATTGCCAGTTAAAGAGAATATTTTGTGAGAATGCAGATGCAAATCAACAGAAAAATTACTGAACATAAGCAATTCTGAAACATTCCTGCAGTAGGATACTAAAACAAAGAAAACCACATAAAGCTTATAGAGAAAGTCCTTTTGAAAGTCTATCAGCAAAAACCTGCAATGAGTAAATTCATAAACTCTCTCGTTGGCCCCAGTAACAAGCTACTAACTGAATCCTAAAGAAATGCAGCAAGCCCTGGTTTAGAGGAAGTATTTGGTTATGTCATCTGAGAGTCCTTCAAGCCTGAGTGTCCCTCTCCTGGTGAACTGCAGGAACCCTAAAGTAAAGAAAACGTACCTCTGCAGGCAAATGGCTGCAGCCAGCACCAAAGGGGAAACTCAACTTCTGCCAGACCCTTGAACAACAAAACAAAATAAACAGTTTCTACTTTCATTTTGCTTGTAAAGAGACTATGTGATACAACTGAAAGACATGGCATAACTGCAAAGGCTCACTCTATACTTCACTGCTGTACAGCACAGTGGATGGTACTGTTTTTTAAATAGCTATGCAGTGAAGCATCTCAGAGTTTGCTGTTCTCATACTTGGAAACTCTATGAACCAGAATAAGTTAATAACCATGCAAGTGTAATTTACAGAATTAGAAGGCCTAACTGGGCTGTATTGCTAGTGGACTGTCCCCACCTCCAGCAGCTTTGAAGCTGCTTGTGCTCTAAACCTCATGAAAATAAGTAGGTGCACCAGAAACATGGATTCTTTATTCCAATTCCAACAACTGCTCCCTTTTAAATCACAATACAAACTTCATATATCTCCAAAGGATGTTGTAAAACGTAAGTACTTTGCCACTCCTACCTCACAAAACACTAGATCAAAGGACTGAAATAGGTAGGAGCATGGCTTAAAATAAACAGTATTTAAGGCTACTGTGTATTTCATCACTTTGGTAAATACTACCTTTGGGTTTTGGTGGGCTTTTGTTTTGGTTTGTTTTTTTTAATACGCAGCAGAAAGAAGAATCTCTCTAAGATCATGCTTACTTTATACAAAAACTGAATTTAATTATGAACACGTCACATGCAGTTGGGATTTTAAATGACAATTTTAAAATTAAAACAAATGTACACTGCGAAGCTGGGCCAGAAAGATAGCAGTAAACAGTTTTATTCTGGAGGACATGAGACGGAACAGTCAATTCATATCACTTAAAATAACCATAAAAATGTATAATCACATGCTTCTTCTACAAGACAATTTGGACAATGGTCTTTTATATTATTATTTCTTCATGGAAATCACTACTTGCTTCAGAAGGATGACCAAAAGGAAAAAAAATCACTCCCCTTAAATCTTGTTTAAATGAACTACAAGAGCAGGGATTAGCCTGACACTGACCTGTGTCTCCAAAGCTGTCGAGTTGCACTCAAGAGTGAGTTCACACAGGGCTATTTCCAAGCAGAGAAGACATTCATACACAATGCTTCATATCTTATGAAGCAACAACATTCATATTCTACATCACAGAGCAGTTTGCCTAATCAATTTTTTATTAGGCAATTAATTATTATTAGTTTGCAGAAAGGTTTATCAAACTGTACAAAACCCATGCAGTATATTTTAAAAGCAACAAACACCTGACAATAAGACAGGCCAAAGGCAACGAGCTAAAACAAATTCTAAATTCTTACTTCCCATCTGACCTTGATACCACTTAACTCCTCAAATCAGCTCCTTCTCTGACCTGTCTTGTATGTCAAGACACATACTCTTAAAAATGCCGTTATAAGGATTAACTCCTTCACACTGGAAAAGGACTTCAGAAAACTACAGATAATGGTAACAGATTTAATGGTACTGCACATGTAAATCAAAACTCTTCCTAGACCAGTGAACATTAAAGGAAGAGGAAAAAAAAGGCAAAAAAGCTGTAACACATCTTACGCAGTACACAGTGATGGAGAAACTGGAGATATAGAAATCCATCTCAGATTCCAAGATCTCAGCCTCTGGCACTTCAAAATGACACTAGTAAGTCCGTGAGCTGCAAATTCTTAGGCTGGAAGAATATTCTATACCTGTGCCCAGTTTTTACATTTTTCACCTAGCGCTCCTCGAATCTGACTCTATAAAGCTGTTCCTACTGTCCCATGGCAATGTCCATTCTTTCCATTCTTACAGTCACATCTAAGATGGTTCAAAGGTAATTTGGCTGATTCCTGGCCTCAGTGAGTTTTCATCTCCAAAACTTAGTCTTCTTTATCACAGCCTGAAAAGAAACACAGGCACACATATATAGATAGACAGATGGATAGATATCAGCTCTTAAAGAAATTATGTATGTTAGAAACTTCAGCAATCCTCCTTGTCAGGATGAGCTACAAAGAATACACGGCCTCTGTGCACCACTCTTTGTTACGCTGTTTTCTTGAAAACCTCTTTTAAAACAGTGCAGCCAGACTCTTTACAGACATGACCTGGTTACAACAGAAGGGCTCCCTTCTTCATGACCTCTAAAATCTTACATTTTGTGCACTGCCTAGAACTAATAGTCATTATGTCCAAGGAGTCTGTACAGCATTCTTTCATTTCCAAGTTTTGGTTCAACATAGAATTCATATGGACCATATAACATTTCCAGCAAAAGCTTTTACAGTATTTACATAATCTCTTCCTGCTATACGCGTTCTAGATAATCTTAAGACATTTTAAATACAAGTCACTTGGTGTACAAAATGAAGAGCTGAAGCTGGATTTCACTTGCACAAAGGAAATTTAAGAATTTGGGTCAATGGGATTAGTTCTGTTTCAACATAAGTAATCAACCCTGACATCTCTGTACGGTAAGCACAACAGCAGTTCACTCAGACCCAAGCCAAATGACAGATCATACATATCACAGATGCATTGATTCAGCAGCGTGCTTTACAGTCACCACAAAATAAAAGGTCTAAAAAAGTGGAACTTTAAGGAAAAAGTGCTCTTTCTGCACACTTTAAAAATATTTAATGTTATTTGCGACATTTTATTTAGTATTTGAAACCACACAGATTGACACACTTAACATCCTCTAAAAATCTGCACATAATAACTGTATCAAAGTGCAGCTGCACTTTGATAACACGTTTACATCTACAGCCATAAAAAGAACTCTCAGCTTTAGAGGTGTACTAGAAAGCACTAAAAACGCATTACACTCTGTCCAAAAAGCCTTGCCTTCTTCCAGAAAGCATGTGACAACCTTTCATGCATACTAGTAATTTAAGCAGCAAGCCATTATTTTAATGAAAGGCATTTTCAAGATGTAATGGACTTAGTTTTCAATTTCTGTCACGTGTATGTGCAACACGTCAAAACCTAACAATCTAAACACTTCAAACTAAAATTATCCCATTACATATTTAAAACAATTTTGTCTACAGAATTTTATGAAAAATTTCTAAATTTGGCATCATCACAGATTAGCAAAGATGGATATAATCACAAACCCATTGTGGGTCATATCCCTTGCTCCAGTGCCACTTCCTCTCCTCTGCAGTCTATCAGAGAACAGCAGCTGGCACGGTACAGTCAAGAATAACAAGTGCAAAGACTGCACTAGTTATAGTTTAATGGAATGTGGAAAAAATAAGCCTTTAGTCAGAAAGGACAGGAGAATTTTTGAAAGAGTTCTTGTTATGTACTATATACCCTGAAATCTTAAAGCTCACATTTTTTGCTCCTTTGGAATGCTGTGTAATTTTTCTTTATTTTTCATTCCACTTTGTTGGAGATTAAATTTTTCAGTTAGAAATCACAAGGAACCTATTCTCCAAGACTCACCATTCATTTGATATTTTGGCTGTTCTACAGAGCACTACCATCAATCCTTTTCATTCTACTACAAGCTCCCTCTTCTTTTTCTAGGTCATGCTGCTGAAATACACAACACAAAACTGTCAGACCTTAGTTCACTAAGGATTAAATAGTGAATAGTGATATAGTTTATCATCTTCTTAACTCAGGATTATTAGGAACAGACCAGATTTGTATTTGCTTTTTACGTGGACTCATGCCTGAGTATCAAGACAAGTTCATATTTGGTCTTTACCTGTGAGTTACTCAAAAACCTAAAAACCCAACCACAAGAAATTAAAAAAAAAAAAAAAAAGGAAGTAAGGAAGTCTGCCCAATGCCAGTGCTACAAGTGGTAGACTGTGTGGGAAACAAAGCCTTTCCACAACTTTTGGTTTTGTAAGAATGACACTTCACAACTGCTGATTCATGTGTCAGGTGTGCATCTTCCAAATACCTTCTCAATTAAAACAGATGAGCAACCACCTTTAGAGCAAAGTTCTACTAGGCCATGCACTTCATCTCCTTACAGCTACAAAAATTACAGGGGATGAGTAACACGTGGCAGGTAAATTACTCAGTATGTTGAGTAAAAAGACAGAAATGGCATAGGCATAGAAAAAAAGATTAAATAGAAGCATCTAATTAATACGTTCTTTGCTATCTAAAATGGAAGACAACGCTCCACAAAGGAAGGGAATTGTGTAGCTGCCAAATTAAGAAATTCAAGCAAGAAGAATTTGCCAGTTTTCATACCAAAGACTCTGCTACAAATCACTTCTGCTTGGCTTCTGCCCAATAAACAAAGCTCATCAATCAAGTGCCACATTCCTGGGAGTAAGATCTCCAGCTCAGAGGAGACCCAACTCCCAGTTCAATTGGCCAGCAGTGAGCTTCTTACTGCCAAGGAATTATTAAGTAGCATGATAAGCCCATTAGATCAGTATTTAGTACATCTTTAGTAATTAACATATTTGACACTAAGTTCTTGCCACCTGCCATCCCAGTTTTGCTGAGGAGCCAGATCCCAGAGTGCAAATGCACAGGTGGCATCAGCAGCACTGAGACACCTTCTCTCCCATAAGATATCCTTCTATCCAGCAGTCCTCTCATTTCACTAGGATCAAGGAGCTAAGCAGAGGAGCCACCAGTCTGCAGGGAGGAAGAGAAGCACAGCTGCTCTCCACTGAAGGAGTGGGGATGCCATGAAGCATGGGCAAACAGCCCGGCAGCAGAGGCACAGCAGGCAGTGACAAAATGACAGTTTCCAGACTTAATCACTTTGATATCATCTAGTACTGAGTACATTTGGAAATACGGTATTCCATCTTACCAGCATTATTTCCATCACTGTTAGAAAGGTTACCTGCACCTCAAAGCAAAAGATGTGAGACTCAAAGAATCCACACATGCCTCTGACAATGCTTCAGCTGGTCTCTTCAGACACTTGGATCAGTGGTGTTCTCAACTACAACCTTCTTCACAACAGCTGTGGGATTTGCCAAAGGGCAGAAATAAGGGCTTTTGAAGGGGACCAGCTGGGAGGATAGGAGGCAGCTGACTCACTGAGGCTTTGAGTTCAGAAGGAAAAAAGAATTTCACTGTGTGTTCTTCCCATAACAGCTTCCCACAAATACAGTAATTTCCTCTACGAGGCCAGAGAACAGTTTGGCTATCTAACTCTGTTCTCCTAAACATGAAGAGTCAATTTAAAATATTCCTCTTTCCCTTCCAAATTTCCTGTCCTCCCCCACTGCACAGTCACACATCAAGTATTTATCTAGTATAACCCTAGCAGTCTGCCATGTTTAATTTACTCCTGAGTAAGAGTACCCACACAATTATATTAGTGGCAGGACTGGAATACATTTGTGCCAGACTATGCATCATCTTATTATTTGTTTGGGTTCTCTTAAAGCCAGGATTACAACTCTGTTGTATATAACCCCATTAGTATTTTTCAAGGCAGTTTTCTGCCTCCAACTCTTTAGGGAGAAGAAAACTACTATCTTATAGCAAGACTTGCGTGCCCCTCCTGCAATGGGTATTCTGCCTTCTCAGAAAAGCTTTTCAGGTTAGCACTCTGATGAGCGTATTCACCTATTTACAGTCCTACTGCAGTTAAATACTGAAGGTAAATACTCCTTCCTAGACACCAAATAGAGTGCACAGCATTGATTGTCCCGTGTTCCTATATGTGGTACACCCACTTTGACAGCGGAAAGTGTTATTTCTCCATACAATCTGTACAAATGTCTGCACACACAAATCCCACTTTGCTCACTTCAAATGCGCAGTGCTTTGGAAACATGCCTACCTGGCATGGCAGTGGAGTCTGATTAACTGACTGAAAAATTACAGTGGAAAGCTTGAGTGTTTAAGCCTGACTGATTAAAGGCAATTAACAGCTGCAGATGCTCAGCAGCTGTGCAAGTCAGGTCACTTTTCTGCCCAAACATAGCTCGAAGTGCCTAATTTTGATTAGTCAAGATTACAGCTCAGTTTTGAATTCACTAATTATAAGCTTTTCATCTGTCAATAGGCTCATAGTCCAGGTTTCCTTGTGCAAAATTTCTCTCTACATCATTACCAGAAAAAAAAATAGAAAAAAATGCTAATCCCTCCTGGAATACAGGAAAGCAAAGAAGAAAGAAGAACAAGAGAAAGATGGCTAGCTCTTACACAATCCTCTCCCTCTAAAGTGAAGTTTTATCAATATAAGGACATACCAGAAACTGACTTCAGTACATATGCCTGGTCAAAACTGTGATTACTAGATTTGTGTAGAAAGTTTAGGAGCGTATGTAATGCAAACCCAATGTTCAGTAACAACCTGTGCCATCTCTGCAATAAAATCGTGCCATGGTGCTCCCAGATAAGAGATGCTCTCACTTGAGGAAACAACTGTCTTTTGCAGTTGTAACACATTGAACTGAGTCTCTTCAGAGTTCCAGCTGGGTCTAAGAGAAACAAACAATTATGTGATGTGTTCTAATAAAATTACTGTTAAGCAACATCAAGGTAATGATTTGATCTTTTTAGTAGGGTTGTCACAAGACTAGAGACTAATAATTTTAGTCTCTGCTGCTTGGCTGCAGAAATGAGCTCTCAAGTAACTATGTTCTGGTTTGAATGCCAACCTCAGCACTTACATGCATGCAAGCAACTTCTGATGAAGCTAAGGGGAACTAGGTAGACTTCGAGGTGAAATTTGTAAGGATGTGGCATTTAAACCAAATCTTTTTACTTTATAGCGGAGTTTTAACGAGTCTTACAAATATACCAATAAAGACTTTGTCCCGCTCAAGTCAGAATATTCAAAGTACACTACATCTTGTAGAATCAAGTAAGAGCTAATAAAACATGACAGGAAGGACCATTTCAAAGAGATTTTAACTTGGAATAAGATTTGTATGAAGTTACAGAAAGGAATCACAGATAAAAATCTAGTTTCTAATTCTACAGGTATTCATAAAAATTTATAAAAATGATTATTTATAAATTTATAAAATTATTTATAAGAATGGTGATTAATGTCTATCACCACAGTAGCTGAAGTCAAAATTAGAACGAGGAAACAAAGCTTCCTACAAAACCTTTTTCTTTTTTTTTTTTCTGTCTTACAAGACATATTTCAGCAGACAAGACTGAGGTATTCACAACACTCTACTTCTACGTCTCTTCTTCCTTTTTCACTACTAAGCAGTTATTACATGAAAAATGAAAATGAGTAACACACATTTATTTACATTTATTAAAATCTGTTTCAGGATCTGAGATGTCACCCTGGAGTGCCACATTAATAAAGACAACTCAGTGACTGATTTCAGCAGAGTAAAGCTCTGCTGGAGAGTAGGAAACTTATATGTCTGAAGAAGAACTGAACATGGAAGTGGAAACTGATGTGCTAAATACGATTTCCCTCCTTCAAGGGTTCTTGTTTTTTATTTTTGCATATCCCTAAATGAAAAACTCAATGCTAATAAAAGATGAAGCTGGAGTTATTTAAATCATCTCAGCTGAAAAGCATTTAGAACTAAACCTTGTTTTTGTTTAACAATTATTAAATTGCACAGCACAGGTTCATGGTTCATCTAGATAGGAATACTGCCAGCTAAACTAGACCTGACCTTATTTCCACCTCTTACAGTAGAATAACACCAAAAAATACTGTTCAGCTGGCAGTTCCATGTTGTCTAACGTAAACAATGAAAAAGTATATTTACACTGAGTAACAATGGAGTTCAGGTCACTGAAGTCCAATCTAAATTCACATTCTTGTCCTAAAACAGAGAAAATCCACACATGCAGACTATATTTCCATTACCCAATATGTTTCTGCTTCATTTTCTTAACCATACAATTACTAAGCCTATGAATCCTAAATCTTCCTACTTCCTTCTACCATCTGTCCTCCTCTTGTTTACTTGGCTATGCTTCAAAATGAGAAATCTTTTGCTTTTAGTCACGTCTTTTATTGTAAATCACCTTTCATGATGGGTCTTGCAGCACACCTCTCTCTCCCTACTCAACATGTAAGACAAAAAAAAAGATCTCTAAGGCAGCAACAGATCCAGACGTGCACACTGGTGCCACGGGACTCTCCCAGTCTTTTCTTTCCAAACACTGCCAGAAGCAAGAATGAGAAATACCCTTCAAACTCTAATGTGCAGGGTGTTTTTCTACAGCAAATCACTTAACTGGAACTTGGTAACCACTGTTAAGCTAAGGTGCTGGAAAACTACAAATCAGCTATGAGACAGGAGATGAACTAGAACATAAAATACTAACAGCAAACTCTAAGAACTGCATATTTAAGTAAATTTTCAGTGTACATATTGCTGCTCCTTTTCTGCTTCTTTTGAGGGTCTAGCTACTCTGATGAGGGATGGTAGTTTCTGGTTTCTTAAAATTGCATGTTATCCTTCCAGCTAGAGGAAAGGCTTAAAATATAAAGTACAGGCACACTGGAAGAAAGTTAATAATAAATGCTTGCTTAAAATACAGACATCATCTTCTTGTTAGTGACCTCATTCATGACCTTTTCATACTTGTGTTCCTGCCAGAAAGAATAAAATTCTAAAATTTTAGGGTTTTGGTACTCACAAAAGGTTAAATATTATTCAGCACAACCATCAGATTTTTTAAGAAATTATTAAGGCTGATCATTTACTCAGTTTTTTCTCCTATATGAGCTCCAATAGAAATTCCATTTTCATATTTTGAGGAAAACATCTGGAATGAAAGATTTCCTGTTTGAAGAGCCCCTACAAGGGAGTTCATGACTAAAGGCATAAATTCAAGTTTCTCCTAGTACTCTCACTTATGGCAAAGCTGAAGGGATAATGAAATAAAAGCCTTGGTCAAATATGTTCGATAATTTTTCTGTTCAGGGGTAGCAATATAATCCCTGCACTGAAACAATCAAGAGTATGAATGCAGTGTTTTACAGCGAGGTATGCAAGTCTTTTGTGCTTGTAGGTGTCAAGATACTGTACACACAAAGTCTAGTTGCAATGTTTACTGCATCAAGCAACAAAAACCATAATCCGTTTACATGGACCACTCTAGAGTATTCATAAAGTGATCTTTAATCTATGTGCAGGTATTGAGTTTTCTAACTGTTCCATGAGAGAGTGAAAGCCATTCCCACAATGTAAAACTCTCTGTATCCATTGGAATAATTGGGGATTACCACAGCCACCCTTAAGTGCTCACACGCTACAATACACATAAATTAGAGGTAGTCCAACTACAAAGACCAGAACCCCAAACTGCTGTATTCCTGCCCTAACATATCCAAGGAGGTGGTCTACCACGACCAAAACAAATCTCTTGTTTTTATAAATTAGAGTGGTTGCATTTAACTGTGAAAAAAGTGTTTTTAAAAATGTAAGGATACAAAAACAAGATTGAATTGGGAAGTTTTTTCTTTGACGAATGAACATTAGAAGAGCAGGGCAAGGTTGGAATTAAAGACATATGCATTTCTGGAAGACAGAACAGATCTAATGATTAAAATGTATCTACTTGTTCCATGAGGATGGAAGTGATTCTGATCATATATGCTTACTGATGTAAAGTTTGTCAGCTGAGTAAATAAAATAAAAATCCAGAAAGCTTTAACCATAACCAGCTGAACAGTGAGCATTTTCAAACATTAAGACGATGAAAACAGGCCATGCCCTGGCCTTCTTGAAGTTTTACCTGTGGCCTTTCCAGAAAGATAAGATTGCAGGGAAGTAAAAGTGTGGGTTTTTTCTACCTGAGAGCTACTACAGCCATGAAAATCCAGCAACAAGACTCAGTGAGCAGTTTTTCCTAAACTTACCCAAAAACTTGTTTATCTCACACCAGCTAGAGAGCTCAGCTCTTTACAACTGTTTTAGGAGACAGATCCAGAATGTCCACTTTCCATGAAGCTTTATCAGAAGTATTTTAGAGAGAGCCCTAGCTACAGATTAGGCATCCATGAATTATCCTGGTCAAACCAGCCTATGACAGTGGCAGGAAGACACAACAGGAATCCTTACAACAGGCATGCCTCTCTGTTCCTAAAAAATACAGTCTGCAGGAGCTGAAACCACAAGTATTGCCAAGGTCTGATTTCTGAGCAATTGTAATTCCTTCTCTGCACTGTACATCATCTTTCTTTCTGCCAAAGATATTCAGATATGAATAACTACTGCAATAACACCACCCTGGAAGAGATAAGAACTTGTTCATTACTGGAAATGAGCTGGCACGCAAACAAAATAAATAGATTATTTCAGTTATGCTGGTATGCTGGGATAGGAGGAGAACAACATTTAGGTTTGTTTCCATAGGAAGTCATGTCTCTGCATTCTCTACTAACTATTGCCTTGATTAAAATTAATCTCTTACCTCAGAAAAAATTGTTTTCAGATTCCTGCACATGTTAGATGAAATGTTGAATCTTCAACTCCCTTTCTTTTTAAGAAAAAAGTAAAAAATTCAACATAGGAGAGCATGGAGAAGAGACAAGACTGAAAAAGCTCCAATCAGGTCTTGGAGAAATACTGTTTAGACAGTATGGTCTTAAAAAGAATAGTGTACTAAGAATTGTCTTACGTGTTCTAGTCTAGTCATCCAAAGCAAGCAACCCAGTGATACACATGCTTATAATATATAAAATGATAAATAATTATCTAAAGTTTACAATGATATCCAGTGCAGTTATACTGATCAAAACTTCAGTGCCTTCAAATTTTCCTCAACATACCACAAAAGGCATAACTCATTTAGTAATTCTAGTACAAAACAAGAGTGTTGACAGGAGAAGGAGAGGGGTGTTGATTAGCAAGAGTTCATAAATATGGGGGAACAGACAGTGACATATGTACTTGTGACAACAGTATGAGAAATACACATTCCATTTAGTACCATATTTACAGAAATGTACTGTGCCTCTCAGATTACCTTTGAGGCTGCCTTAAGTCCCTCTGATTTCTAGACTCCAAAACTCCCTTCCCAACACTGTTACAGCACAGTACAGGTTCAAAAGCAATTGTTGAAACAATGTTATGAGGAAATGCCTTCATGGAATAAGTTCACCTTAAAAAAAGGCTAAAAGGATGCTCAGCTACACAAGAGAGGAATAACCATCTAAGAGCTTATTTTCTCTCTTCCATCGGAAATCCCTCTCAAAAGAAAAAACGCATTGTGGAACAACTATTTTATCAACCACTACTTTTAAATCTAAACAAAACCAATTTATTCTGGCAGTTTCCTGGTAGGTGTTAGGAGTCCTAACCATTGCTTACAGAGCTGTTCATCAATGCTGCTGAGAGTCTGAGCTTCTATGAACTGCCCTCCAAGGTCCAGGGAAGTAGTAATCCACGATCCTGCTCCTACAGTAATACAAACTGTGACTATACAAACAGTAGGGTTACTTACATCTGCAAGTGCTTTTAAGATCGGTGCTTAAGCCAGAAACAATTAGTGGACACAATACTTCCAGGGCTGCACATTCCAAACAACTTATGAAACTGCTGGATAGTCTGACAAAAGCATAAGGTACCCATTGTCTAACATCCCATGGAAGGTACACCAACACTAAGCCAATGTTGTCAAGTTAAAACACCCCTCTGTTAGAGCAACAAATGCACCAACAACCCAAGGGCTGTGGAGCAAAGAGCAAACAGTGCAAGCACCAGGGCTTGAGTCTCAGTTGTTTTTCCTATGGGTAAAGTGACAAATATGTATGTTTCTTTTGGTCATCCCTGTTTGTGTTTCACTGCTGTAAAGAACAAGTTAACAGTTCTTAATGCTTTTCCATTTCTACTTGGCATGCAATACCAAAGTGGCTACCATGTTTGATTTTTCATTAAAAGAGACTGCTTCAAGTCCACTTAAGCAAGAATGAAACTTTTCATGCCCTCTGTTTTGCCTCTTTTTTATGCTAACTAAATTTGCCAACAGTAATATTAGACTGGAAGACCAGTCTTTGAAGTACAAGGGGTTCATCTGCCTGCAGGAGCTTAGAGATTCACAGTCAACTGATCAGATCTGCCACAAACACAGAAATTCTCACTCAGACAGCCCTGTCTGAGGTGTCTGCTGGAACTTATTCTGATGTATTCTTATGTGATGTATTCTTACTGCATTAAAAATCTTTAAACCCTTTAACCCTTTCCAGAACTGTCATCTCTGCATTTCCCTCCTTTATAACTTAAAAAAAACCCCAACTCTCTACTTTCTGGACCTTTCATGCTTTGTGGAGAAGTTTATGGAAAGCTGGGATTTTTTAAAATAAAAAAATTACAAACAGGAAACGGCATTTAACCCACCACTAAGCTGACCCAGTACTGACACCTCACTAATGGAATATTGGCAAGTGATATCTATTAATCAGCTCTTCTGCAAAAGCAAGATGGCTCCAAAATACTGTAAAAAGAAGGGAAAGAAACATATTATGCCTAAAAGAAAAACAGCAAGTTAATTCTGCTTTTGTCTAAAGTGTGAAAGAGGTACATGAAGGAAACAAACTGCAGAGGCTCCCACTCTACATTTCCTGTACAAATACAACCAAAAATAAACAGAAGAGGTGTGTAATTGTTCAGACCAAAATTTGTTTTATAACCCCTAAGAGCAGAGCAAAAGTGGAAATTTGCTTTTCACAGTAGGAAACATAACCAGTTGAATACAACTAATTTCCAAGAGGAAACTTTAAACCTCTCTGTCCGCAGCCAGTCCAACCACACAAACCAGCAGGAGACACTGACAAGTGTTCAGCAACACTGCTGCACCTGTGACGATGAAGTCAGACCATGCCAGGGGACCAGTTCAGTGCCACCACTGACCTGTGCTTAGCTAGCATCAAGACTCGAGAAAAGAGGTCTTAGCAGACAGGATGGCAGGAAGGGAAACATTTATCCACTTTCTCAGTTCATTCAGGACAGCAGTATCCAGTTTGCTCTGGACTTTGTGGGATAAGAGCTGACAAATTAAACGAGCACATGGCAGGTGTCCCTGCTGTGTGCTGACCCAGGAGGCACAGCCCAGAGCCTGCAGAGCCTGCACCGGGGCATGAACGGGAACTTCACACGCGGGCTGAAGCGACAGACCCGAGTAAATTCCAGGGGACTTCCAAGACTGAAGCAGGTGATAGCACTGGAGAAAACGCTGTCACGAACGCGTTTCTGCTCTGTTTCGTCTCTAAAAAGCCTTGCTTCTCCCTTCAGCAGGTATTTGGATTACCGCTGGAAGCGCGCTGGGAAATGCCTCCCGACGCTCGCACCACCGAAGGCGCGGCCCCACACGAGTGCCGAACTCACCTACGGGAAAGCTCCTGCCCCTTTTTCCGCCCCTGAGGAGCCTCTCCTCCCCGCTCGGGCGGCCCCACACCGATGGCCCGGCCCGCAGCCCCGGGGGGGGACACACCAGGGCCTTCTTGCCGTGGCTGCCCCCACAGCGGCGGGAACAGCCGCTTTTCCAGGGAAGCCCGAGCTCCCAGCGCCGGCTCCGGGGCTGTCCGGGGGCACGGCCCGGCCCGGCGGCTCCCGGGGCTCCCCCGAGCAGCGCCCCGGGCACAGCCCCGGCCGGGGCAGCGGGCAAGGGAGACGGGGACAGGGGCGCCGGTGGGGCGGGAGCGGCCCCGCCGGGACAGGGAGCCGTGAGGGCAGCGAGCTTACCTCGATCGGCTGGGCTGGGCTCAGCTCCGCGGGCAGGGACAGCCCCTCATGCCCGCCCGGCAGCCCCACCGTGGCCAGAGCGCCCCGCCCGCCCCTTCCTTCACCTGCCGGCACAGCACCGCCTCCCGCGGCCCGGCCCGGCCCGGCCCCGCCAGGCCCGCCCCGCCCGGGGAGCGCCCGGGGAGCGCCCGGGGCCGCTGATGGGCCGGGGACAGGGCCCGGCCGGGGGGCTGAGGGGGGACAGGGCTGGGCGGGGGACAGGGCTGGGGGTGCTGAGGGGGGACAGGGCTGGGGGTGCCGAGGGGGCACAGGGCTGGGGTGCCGAGGTTGCAGCCCCGCTGTGCCGGGGTGCGCCCCGAACCGCGCTCCGCTCGGCCCTGCCCGCACGGTGAGTGCCGGCCCTCCCGGTGCCACTGCCGGGACAGTCACAGCGTCAGCGAGGTTGTGAAAGACCTCTGAGGTCGGCGAGTCCAACCCGTGACGGAGCACCGCTGTATCAACTAGAGCATGGCACTGAGTGCCTCGTCCAGTGTGTCCTCAAACACCGCCCGGCACGGCGACTCCACCACCTCCAGAGGCTGCACCCCCAGAGGACGTGACTTGGGGACCGGGTGTTACCGGACTGGCAGCAGGGTCTGACACGGGTGCCTGCCTGGAAGACACCGGGGGCAGGGAGAAAGCAGGCTGTAACACACCTGCGTATGGTGAGGATCCTTTGCAAGTTGTCCTGTGTCCATCGGGAAGGAGGTGACACTGCCCCCAGTGTGCTGTGTCCATCGGGAAGGTGGTGACACTGCCCCCAGTGTGCTGTGTCCATCGGGAAGGAGGTGGTGACACTGCCCCCAGTGTGCTGTGTCCATCGGGAAGGAGGTGACACTGCCCCCAGTGTCCTGTGTCCATCGGGAAGGTGGTGACACTGCCCCCCGTGTCCTGTGTCCATCGGGAAGCAGGGGGAGGCACTGCCCCCAGTGTGCTGTGTCCATCGGGAAGCAGGGGGAGGCAGTGACCCCGGCCTGGTGCACTGTGAGGGTGATGGACACAGGTCTGGGCAGGGCTCTGTGGACACTGCCGAGCTCCCAGTGCCTGAGTTCTGGTACCAGGGCACTGCAGAGGTAGCCCGTGTCCAAACCAGCCCAGGGCCCTGCCGCCCGTGCTGGCTCCAGGCTGACCACACACACAGCCATGCACTGCCTCTGTACTCCACTCTCGTTTTATCCAGGTTTTCCTCATATCCCTGGTAGCTAGACCCCATCACTGCACCTTACCTGTGCCCCCGACAAATGTTGCATGGTTGGAAAGGTATTTTTAAGTGCTCTAAAGGATGACTTCAAATTTGATGAGATGAAGTTTGTTTCATTCTCACTTGTTAAATGTTAAGATATGCTTTTATTTCATTCAGTATTTTGGATTTTATTGAGCTTTTGTTTGTTTCTCCATTTGCCTTTTATTACTTCCTAGATGTTTTGTGGGGGGTTGTAACTAAAAAAGAGGGGGTTGGTTTTTTTGGTTTTATTTGTTTTTTAATTAAATGAGCAGAAGATTTAAAAATCAAAATGATGTTTATAAAAAAGCAAAATAAAAAAATATGAAAAAGCTATTTTAAAATATTCAGCAACTTTGAATGCATTTTTGTCTTGTAAAAATGATCTACAGAGTAGTGTTACTCCTGTGAGAGTACTGCTGTGAGAGGTACAGTTTTAACTCCATTTACTTTTCTAACAAGAATGTAACTGAAAAAGAGGACTCAATAAGGCAATATACCCAAAATACGGATCTTTATATAATTCTGAGATTTATTTTAATAAAAAGCAGCAGACTCCTTTGGTGATTACTTTAACTTAGCTTTAAAGCCTCTAACCTTTACAACGGTATCAGAATAGTTTCTGTGGTCAGAAAATAAAGTGGTGAGATATTTCCTGTCAATGCCATTTATTAGTATTTCTCTTTGCCATTCACAGAAATATGTATTAAGAAGTAGCAAAGAGAACCCCTTTTCTGAATATAGTGAATTCATCTGTGGAATGAATCCCTATGTTTTAAATACAACAGAGACTGGCAGTAGCTGGAAATGGGGTTTGGTGATGACCTTTGTTTGATTTATAACATAAACACAGCGCTATTAACACCTGCTATTGGATTTGAAGGAGTGTCTAGGTAAAGTAGTAATTCCTTAGTACAAGGAAGGCATTGCCCTGGCAGAGCCTAAGGAAAGTGAAGTTTCTGAAGCCTTCCAATGGTGTGTATCTCAGTTGCAGCCAGCAGCAGCCTTTACCCTGGTTTCTGTCACACAAAGACTGAGAGCTGTGTACAGACGTGGGCAGGCTGAGTAACACAAGTCCCATACGAAGACCACAAGCAGGAAAGCTGTTTGAATGCAGCTCTTCCACCGATTTTGGTGAGAGTTCTATGTCAGAACATCCTGACTTTGTTGGTGGAAATTACAGCATTTATTTTCCTGTGTGACTAAACCCAGAACTTTCAGTCTCCAGAGAAGACAGATCAGTGCATTAAGCACATTAAGCTGAAGCAGGTGTGGGGAACCTTCCCTTTGTTGGCTGAATATGCCCTGTGACTTCATTTTATAGGGTACAGCCCATGATTAAAATTAGTGTGTATGTTATTACTGGATAGCAGAGCGTGTTAACGTGTGGTCTGCCAAATGTGTTGGAAAGGCATACTTGGTCCTTAGCAAGGAAAATGTTTCCCATCCCCAATCCAAAGGCTAAACAGAAACCCCCTGATACAAACTGTATTACAGGGTAACCAGCCCTCCTCCATCTCTCTTCTGAGTTGAATTTTGGTTTTGTACAAGCTAAGCTTTCTGTGTGACCTAACTTGTATGCTGTGTTCCAGCTGAGAGGACTTGAACGTTTGCTCATTCCTCCTGGAAAAGCCCTACCCAGCACCTTTCAGGATCACACTTGTGTAACATCAGGAAATCATAGCTATTTTATGAGCTTGTTCTTTCTCAGTTGTCTCAAACTGATAAACTTGTTATTTGAATCTGTACTACATACTGTATTACATACTATTGAAATTGAAGAATCATAGAATATCCTGAGTTGGAGGGGATCCACATGCATCATCGAGTCCAGCTCCTGGCTCTGCAGAGGACAACCTCAGAAGTCCCACCATGTGCCTGAGAGCATTGTCCAAACACTTCTTCTGGCGACCTTGGTAGTTATTGAAGCCATCCAGTTATTTTTAATTGCAATAACCTTCTGTAGTGAGAAAAAATTCCAACTTCATTTTATCAATAAATATTTTATTACCTTAATCTAAAAAAATCCATGCTCTTTTCAAAGAGAATGGTCAGGTTAGTCTTACATGGTCTACTTCGTGGGAAAAAATTTCCATTTTATCCCATTTATCTCTACATCCCTAATTATTTTTTCCTTCAAATTTGCATACAGCAAATCAGATTGAAGGGACTATAGCTGTGATGCTGCTTTCACCTCCATTCCTCTTAAATACAGAATTTGCATAAGCTTCATTGTGAAAAATAGTATGTGATTTTTAGCTGATTAGATTCCAAATCTAACAGACTTATGAAAGTATTTATTTGTGATTTCATTAGCCAGCTCACCCAGAATTCTGAGAAAGGCACTGACCCTCACTGCCGTGTGGCTTTGCTTCCTCCTTCCGTGTTCTCTTTTTTGTTCTTAATGTGCTTGCAAAGCCTTGGTCTCTTTGTTATAATTGTCTTCGCATGTCTAAGTTACTGACACTTGGCAAGTCTCATTTCCTGGCCTTGAGACATGGCTTACCTCTGGTGATCAGACTTTCTCGTTTTTGTACAATCCCTGCTTGTACCTGATTTCCCATTTCTGATGGCTCACTACACACTTTGAGCTCCAGCTGCTCTGTAAAAGTTTCTTTCCGTGAAAGTTTCTGTCCTTGTTTTTTATGCAGTCATGTGGCACACGAAGTCATAAAGAGCACTGTGTAAGCTGTCTGCACCAAACTGGGCATCATCCAAATTGCAAACCTGGGGTGGGAAGTAAGAGTAGGGTGCTTGCTTTTTTTTTGGTTATGATTATTTGTAATTCTATCAGTAACCCAGTAAAACGTGCAAAAATATGCTCAGCCTTGAGAAACAAAAGCATTTGTGTCAAATTTCAGGTACTTGGATTCTGATTGAAAAGCATCAGAGAATTGTATCCCTACAAAAATACAGAAGTGACATCAAAAGCTGGTACTGACACCAACAAGATTCCTGGCTATGGAATTCAGGACTGGGTTACCTGTTTAAATACGCAACACAGCTAATCTTATAAATATACTCAGGTATTTCTCATTCTATTGTTTACTGCAGAACCACAGCCAGTTTTTATTTTGCTTGCTGCTCTTTCTTTTAGCTGCTCTCCCACGGGAATGCAGACTGAAAGCAGGAGTCTGGCTCCAGAGAGACTATCAAGGGGCCCTAATGGGGCCTCTCAGTAACAGCACAGTACACATCAAAACCAACATTTGCTCCAGAGGCACAAGGACTCTTCTCCCAAAAAGGCACACGTTAAAGTGACAATATATTTAAGTGCAAAGAGGGTACTTTTCTTTGTTTTCTAGAAGTGCCAGAGAAACATGAAAAATGTTTAAATTCCAAAGAAAAAGAGATCTAAAAAAGAGCAAATGTTTTCATTAACAATGTTCTCTGTTGTGTTTATAGGACTTTTACCAAGCCTTTGGTAAAAATAAAACCTCTGTCTTGGCTTTTTTGTTGTTGTTTTTTAATGCTGACAAATACTGCAATTAATTTGTTACATAACCCTTTCCATGGCCCAACTGTATCCCTGTAGAGACAGAACAATCTATTATGGATTGAGGAAGTATGCCAGAAAAAGCAAGGCTTCGTGAAGGCATTTTGCCTATTCCTGTCACGCTTCCGGCTGAAGCTTTAAGGAAATAAACTCACTAATACTCTTCCAACATATTTGGCTGACAGCTAGTACATCCCTTCTTGTCTTCAACATTACAGTGTTGCTGATGTGCAGGATGAGAGTAAAGTGATCTGTCTGCGGTCATTACTGTCGCTGGCAACACAGATTATTCCATTTCTCTTTTGCAGTGCTGCATTTGCAATCAGATCGTATCGTTCCTCTCTACAGAAAACAACCATCTCTCCTGCCTGGCTCTTAGTGCATTTGTGTTGAAGCAGCTGCAGTTTGGGTTTGGTGTCTACACTACTGAGTTCTGCCATGGGAGACTCAGGGATGTCCATTTGACTAACATGTTTTGCAGTTGCATGAAATATCTAGAAAGAACACGGAGTATTTGAAAAACAGGATTTCATAAAAATTCCAAGAAAGTAATCTGTCACGTACCTGATTGTCAGAGGAAATAACCATATTCTGGATAGCTGGGATTTTCAGTCTTTATGGTTGTACTTATGAAGTGAGGAGAAGGCCATTATTGAGACTAGAAGAATGTATTTTCCTTAACTTGCCTGCTCTTATTAGCAGAAAGTATGAACTTTTCTCACATGACCTCATTTGTGTTCTGGCAAGCCAGGTGGGAAACATCAGTTTTCATCATATGTTCCAAAATCTCCTTAAAATCCAAAAAGTAACTAGTTTCACATTAAGCATATAACTAGAATGACAGTAAACACCAAATTTTTTGTGAAACACATCTCCAGGTGAAGTGCTCTCTTTTTTTCATTTAACTTTTGAAACTGAGTGAATGAAATGTAGCCTCAGCTGCAGGGGCAGAGAATCCCAAATAACATACTGCTAAAGCTCCATCATACGATTCTTGATTTGAGTGCTCCGTGCTGTGATCTCCTCCTACTCCTTCCAGTCTGTCTCAGCAAACTGCCTGGTAATGGAAATCATCAGAACCATTCCAGCCTGCTGCTAGTGAGCAACACCATTTTCATCTCGTCAAAGCAATATATCTTGCATAGTTATGAAGGTTCCAGAAGGAAATTACTACTCATGTAACTACAGCCCTTTTTATGATGGCTCACACCAAGCAAGACATAAAATCCAGCACAGGAATAAAACCTTTCAGAGCTCTTCAGCTCCAGACATGCATGTTATCTGAAGGCATGAACACCAGAAAGCTGGCTGGCTAAGGGTTTCAGCATCATGTAGGAGAATGAAGTCATCATTAGAAAAATGGAAAATTGGGCTTCTCTCAGGAGGAGAGTTGAATGTGGGCACAATGAAAGGAGGAGCATCCCAGGCAGCACCAAAAGCTTTGCAGCGTGAGCTCCTGACTGTGTCTGCCTCATGGAGAGAGCTGAGGTTGCTGGTGTGGGTGGCAAGTATTGCTAGGGAAACCAGGGCAGTTTCCAGCTTTGTTCCCTAACAACAGGACACTGAGTCACCTCATCCTGCCCTTTGACTTTGCTGACATCCTTATGCCCTTTCTCAAATCTTTCCTGATATGTGGGCTATGTTTGCACTGTTTCTCCCATAGTTATCTTTAAATCCTTGTTAGCATGAAGACTATTTAACTCTCTTAACCACTGCTTTGAACATCTTTCTGGCAGGAATCCTCATTGTAATCGTCCTCTTGAACTAAGTAAAGATGAGCAGATTTTATATACCCTGTAAGGATGTAGAATCTATCACAGCATCCTTTAAAAACTGATGCATATGCAAGCACATATATAATAATAAGTTTAAAAGGCTTAAAAGCACAGTAAAATAGGCCAGAACTGTTGTTTAAAGGCAACTTGCAAGACGTATAAAAACCAACATTAAATCCTTTTCCAAATGCATCAAGTGCAAGCAGCAAACCAGGGAATCAGTAGAGTCAATATGTGATTAAAGTTTAAAGGTACCCTCAGAGAAGATCAGATCATAGCAGAGCATTACCGAAAAGCTGAATAAATGTCTTACTTCTCTAAGAGTTACAGAAGTTTCCGTGCAAGACCCTTTTGCCAGAACAAGACTGTATTCTCACAATAGTTCTAAGCATATATAGCTCAAACTATGACATATTAGCATTTGCTTAAAAGCATTTTACCTGAGAAGAGAAAGGTAATAAATGCAATTGTGATTTTTCTTTAATTGTTAAAGAAATCAGGATCTACAGGTGTGGCATCTGGATCAAAGTGAATTAATAGAGAGTGCAATAAAACAGTCTGGAGAGGCAATAAAGATAATGTGTTATGAAGGAGTCACTCCAGTTCTTAGTTCTTAGAAAAAGGACTTATGTCTCACAAGCAAATCTGCTGAGTTTCCTAAAGGATCACTAGGCATGTGAAAAGGGAGATCCAGCAGATACAGCTTATTCAGATTTCTAAAACACCTTCAGTACAGTTACTTATCAAAGACTTTTCAAGAAACTGCCCACCAATGCCAAAAAAATGGCTAAAACATGGAAAAAAGAAGGAAGGAGTTAAACTGAGTTTTCACTCGGAGGAAAGGCATTTTCCTTCCTTGGGAACTGGCATGGCAGTGAAGCTGTTCAGCATATTCATACACAATATAATAAAAGTACTGTAATGCAAAACTTACTGTGAGAAGGGAGATGAAAAAATGTGCCGATACTGAGTTACTTGGGGTAGTAAAGATAAATGCTGAGTGTGAGGAAGGACTTGATAATACTGAGCAACAAAGCAAGCTGGAACACAATGCACATAATTGCAAAAATCTTCCTAACAGCATATAAAATGATCCCTGAGCTGGTTATCACCATTGAGGAATGAACACTTGGGCTGTAATAGTCCAAAAAGCAAGGCAACAATAACAAGTCTGAGAACAGCCTCATGCCATAGTATAAATCCATCAAGCTTCACAGCTCAGAAACTGCTTTTAGGGCAAGATGCCCCATTGCAAAGAGGACACAGGCAAATGCCACAAAATGTGGTGATTAGGCTGTAGATCTCCTTGCCTTGGATGCTGTGGATGTTAGGAGTTCAGTCAGGTTTCAAGTGAGCCTGGGAAAACCTAAAGCAGGAAAACCCATCATCAATTAAAAAAAGACAATGCTTCTCCCTCCAGAAAGTTCACCCCTTTCAAGGTTTTGGAGAGGAAAGTATGGGGCTAGAAGAACCTTTCATAAGAGCACTAAAAACATTCATAGATTATCATCACTGCTCTTGAGGTATTTTACATAAATCATTTCCTTGTCATTGTGAGAGTGCCTCAGCTGATTTCTCTGATGAGCTGTACCAGTAGATTTGCTCTTAGCACCTGAGTAATTGTGTTGTATTTCATCTCAATTCATTGCCTGGTACATTCAGCATGAATTTTGCTGGGACTTCCTATAAGATCCAGTAAAAAATTTGGCAGAGGTAGTACCTCTGAATTTTATTTTTTTTTTGTACTTTTCTCCAATTCTCATGTAAGAAATATCTGCAGATTTGATACAACTGAATTATTGTGACATAGCAGTGCTATCGGGAGGAGAAACATCAGAACTATGTAGAAAATTGCCATGCCCTTCAGAAAGGTGGTGGAGAGGACAGCTATGTCTCAAAAGGGTACAGACAACGAAAAGGGAGCTGAAAGTTCCTTAGAAACCAAACCTAACAACCATAAGTCCCCAAACAGTCTTGTGATTGTGACTGCTGTGGACATCTGTCCAACAACTGTGCCAAGAATTCAACTAATAACCCAAAAACCCAGCCAGAAATGAACAAAGGAGTGCTGTCTCCTTGGGGAAGCTGTCTGGTACCGTACAGTCTAACTCTGAAGAGCACATACTCTGTGAGAGATACAACACAGATGACTACAGACCCCAACACCCTTCTTTAGATTAAAAATGTAGCATTTTCAAGACAAGTTTGCATATTAAACTGTAACAGTCCTAATAAAAATACGTGATCCTTGAACTGGGAATAAGGAAACAAGAAATGCGGGTTGGCGTTTTCTATGACTCACCACTTGAAGATGATTTTACTATCCATAAATAAACTTGATGCTTCACAAGAGACAAAGTTATTTTAACAATAAATTATAACCCTGCCCCCCATAATCTTAAGGCAGAAATAGATAAGGTATAGGATAGAACAGTATAAGCAAGGACAAGAGATGCTATGGAGTTACAGAAGAGAGCTGATGAGTTGTAAAGCATTGCAATATGAGGTAGGAATATAGGAGGAATTACACCAATCTGATCTTTGAAGCCTAACAGTCAGCTCTATTTCAGTATTTGTCTGCATATCAAGAACAGATGACAATGACGGTATGAAAAAACAGTAGTCACAAAGTATACAGTGAACAACTGAAAGTCTATCAGAAGACTTTCAGAAAACACGTAGGCTATCCAACCACTGGTAAAACAAGGTACCAAGAGTTTCAGTGCAGAATAAAACTGTCCTTGCCTCCAAGGTCTCATTCCTACTGTCAAAGAATCTGAAGGGTTTGAGCTGTTCTAATATCTAATTTGTAAATGGTCAGTGTTCACTTTTTTATATATATATATTTTTAATAGTATTATTATTTCTGTTCTTGGTACAACAATAATGAAGCTTGCTTATTTTTCCAAGCCTTATATTTTTCAAAATCAAGCCAACCACATACTTTCAGCATGACACGAATTTTCCTTCACCTTGCTTTACATCATCAAGTGCTATGAAGTTTATTTCTTACTGTTTGTAAAGCAATTTGAAATCTTCTCATGCCAGATATATCATTATTCAGCCCCATTCATCGCTGAATCTTCTCCAGTGCATTAGGCAGAGTTATCTGGTGGCATGTTGAGCAGCTGAGAAAAAGAAGGCATTTCTCCTCTGTTTCTGCTCACACAAAACTCAGTGATGCCACAAAACATTTCCAGTGATTTTCTCCTCTGGGAAAGTGGAAAAAATTTTGCTTTTATCAGAGTTGATGTGTCTGCAGAAGTAGAACTCTCTGTTTCTGATGTGAACAGACTGGTGCCTGAGAAAGTCTTTTCCATATCCTCTTCTATTGCAAAACATCTCTTTACATTAGGAATAAAGGACAGCAAAACCGAGGTGACAGAAGCTGTAATTTATAATGGCCAATCATACTGTGTTGCAGCTCTGCTCACATAATATTAATATGCCTCTTTCACTTCAGGCCATGGTGTACCTCGCTGGGTATGCTGATACTCTCCCCTCCCTGTCCCTAATGAGCATAAACGACTCAAAGAGACTGCAGGTCTCAGTGGTGCGAAGGACAGAAATCTGCTGGTACATTCTGCTTCTACAAATAGAGCATTTGAGCCTAGGACATATCCTGCATAGGTTAAAAATAAACCACACAAAGTATGGCTGGGGCAGCTACATCTTGACATGCAATCTAGAAATGTTATCTTTTGAAACAAACTAAGCACAATGTCAGGCTTGGAAATAACAATTACTTTAACATATCTGAGTCCTGTATCAAACACAGCAAGCAAGATTCAGAAATTTAAATGTAAGCTAGCTGAGTAATGTTCCTTGTAGCCAATGGAGTTCTCAGGCTTGATTATGGCTTTCCTGTTGCACACGTAAATGGCTAATGTTATTGAAGATGCTCTGCTCTATCAGTGACATCTACACAGGGCGAGCAGCTACAACACAGGCCCTGCATCCCAGGAGCAGCAGCCAGGGGTCAGGTGAGGTACCCAAGGCATCTGCCCAGCCACAGTGTGCCTCTCTTGGAGCAAAAGTGTCCTGTCCCTGCTCAGTTTTTCAAAAGGGCTAGTCAGCTTACCCAAATGTTCTTCCCTATTCTTCATCAAATTACTAGGGTGCATTCCCTAGATTTCCATTGGTAATTTGCAAATAAGACATCTCCACTTAACTTCCTCAATTATGGTGTATTAGTCTTACTCCTGCTCAATGGGCTTATTCAGATGCTTAACAATTTGCATTTTTTGCCATTTGAGATGCCCTAAGGTATCCTGAGCTTTCCCACGGAGCTGCCAGGTACAACACAGGAGCTACATGAGGTTCCCATATCCTCGAAGCTGCAGCTGGAGACATGGCCCCACTGCTGAGAGCACCTCAAACAGCACTTGGTATTCATCCATAGGCAACCAGAAGTTCCCTATGTCCGTATGCTCTCTCTTTATCTTTCCCCCTCTACTAAAATCAGTATGCTTGATTTATGGGAATCACATCAAGCCTAGGTTCTGCTGCTGTGCTGAAGGTATGATGTATTAGCCATTTCTTCCCCTTCTTTTTATCTCTGTGGCCTGTGGAAAAGGCCCCTCCTCTCCATCCTCCACTGCTACAGTGCTCAGAGAGGCTAAGGTAAAGAACACATTCTCAGGATCTGTCAGGCCCATGCAAACTCACACCCTGACCTCAAGGCTTTCTGGACATCAAAGACTTGGTTACCCTCTTGCTGAAGACATCTTCAGCTTGTCATGGGATCAGGCAGTGCACCAGCAGCACCTCCAGGCAGCTCGCTCACATGGATATATTAAACATCCCAAATTCCTTGAACTCAAATGGGCAATGTTTATCACTGAAAGGTTTTTTCCCCACAGCTAAAACCCTCCATACAGGTAGATGGTCTCAGCCTTCTGTCTTCTGGGTTGCAGGTAGCTCAGGTCCTGCTGTGTGTGAGCATCCTTTTTTCCAGGAAGCACCTTCCTTAGTGGATTGTTTTACAGCCTGCCAGAGACAGGTTTTCCTAACAGATTGCCAGGGGGTGGGCGACTGGTAGCGTATGGCAGAAATCTGTTAAAAGAGGAAGTTGGGAGTGAAGTTAAGATAGCAAGAAGAAATTTTAGACAGGCATTAAGAATAAAATAAACCCTAGCTATCATAGAAGGCCTGTTAGTCAAAGGAAATTATAAATCTGTCAATAACAATTCAGAAAATGCAGAAGTACCTTGGGGTTTTAGTTTATATTTGGAGGAAGGAATATGATGTGCCCACATCACATGAAGATGATGAACTGTGGTCAAGTTAGCAAATAAGTCAGATGATGGTAAGATGCATCTCTTGGCATAAATATTGTTACATCAACCAACCTGCATTATTTGTACCCAAGAATTTTAAAAAGGCAGGCAGTGGAGTACCTCTTGCCTACTGATACTTCTTGATATATTTTGGCATTAACAAAATCAAATGCAGTTAGTGTGAAATTCCAAAAGATGAAGTGTGTGACTATTCTGCCAACATTAAAAACATGCAAACACATTGTGGGGGAGATCTGTGCAAGGAAAGATTTAACTTTGCCAATCTCAGGTAAAATAGTGGCAAAACAGATAAAGAATTCAATGAAAGCACAGATATATATTTAGTGTTTCAACCTTTACATCCTGATACAAATGTGGCACTACAAAATACAAATAACCCAAATAGTGTACAGATTCAGAACTGGATGAAAGATTTAAACTAGTCCTCAGTGGGGGCTCATCATGGAATGGTGTCTTTCTAGCAGGCTTTTATGCTGGACTAACACTACTGAGTATTTCTGTCACTGATGTGGAAGTAAAAAGAAAATAACCATGGATAAATTTGCAGATGACACAAAGATGGAGTCCTAAATAAAGATTAGCCCAAGATATTTATATCAGTGGTATGGACAACTGAAACATATAGAGTGGAACAAACTAGTCAAGGAAGCAATTTTCCTTCTGTTGGTATTAGGAGACTAAGACCAAAGTTTCCTTTCTGGTAATGATGCCTCTGGTAAGTACAAAATATGCTACACTTCACTAGCACCAATTATCTTTTAAACGAATACAAGTTTTACTCACATGCCTTTCTACTGACTGCTGACATTTACATGAACATTTGCACAGCACTACAGCTATGATTGAAAACCCCGTGACTTCCTGAGTACACATTTTCTTATCTGCCCTCCAATATTTGTTATGCTTTGTGGGGCACTGGAGGCCATGATAAATTTCTCTGAGAATTTCCTTGCCTAAATGTAATCCTGTTACCACCTCTCAGGCAATTTGCTATGAATTGCTAGAGATTTCTCTGACTCAGATTAGCTGTCATGGAAACGAGGTTTTGGCACCAGCACATCCTTTTCACTACCATATCTGACACTAATGCTTCCATCTGGTGAGCAGTCTGCGAGTCAGCACAGTTATACAGCATCCTGACTTCTGGTGAGGGTACTGCACCACTGGCAAATAAACAGCTCAAAGGACACATCTATTTCCTGCAAAGGCATCCCTTCTCCCAGATGGCAGATGGACACCCTCTTCTTTGAGGACTGTCGTACAGATTCAGTTTCTCCACCACTGCTCCTTCACGCTTCAGGTTTACCAACATTCATTATGCTTTTTCATGTAGATTCCAGCACAATTTTATAGACTTTATTCTGTTCCCCAGGCCTTCCTATGCATTTTCATTCCATTTTCATTTGAAATTGTATTTTGTACTTTTAAAGAACAGCTAGAAGTCAAAAGGAGAATTATTCATAAGAAGTTATCCTTGTTCAACCCTTACATAATTGATCATAGCTTTGACAAAGAGCATTGCATTTTCTTTCCTCTATGTTTTATATGCATGTGAAGATAGCCCACTTAGAAATATCTTTCTTTAGCCTACTTTATAGTCTCCTTTGTGTGCCACTGTGTAGATTGTTTAGTCTTTCCACTGGAATATATGTTTGCCAACACTGAGAGCTACGTTAGAAATAATAAACAAAATGCTCTTCTATGCTGGTATTGCAAAATAAAAGCCATCTCACAGCAAATATTAAAAGTCATTAAATACATGTGATCTAGCTCATCTAGCGTAGGAAATACAAACTCTACCAGTAAATAACATGGGGAAAATTGGGCCTTTTTCATTAGTATATCTTGTAAAGGGGCCTCCAGGACATATAACTGTATGGGTTAGCAATGGCATGTGCAAGCAGTAAGAGTGCTACAAAGTGATTTGATGTGCAGCATGGAGCATATATTTACCCAGACAGTGTGCTACTGTGTAGAAATACCAGAGCTGGCTCTGAACAAACTGGCTCACAGAGCAGATGCAGAGTGACAACATTAGCATTGCTTTCCATCTGGACTAATTAGTCCAGCTAATAGACAGGCTAAATCAGCTGCCACAGAGCTCTACAACTCTTCACGTGGGTTTGTTCCTCAGCTTGCTCTCTGGGAGCCAGCTCTGATTGTGCTATTTGAGAACCTGTTTTGCCACAGAAGCCTTTATTTACTGATGCACAGCAAGTCTCTGTGAGGTACAGAGTGACTATAAAGATAAACCCTTTTTTTGGAGGGAACACAGCATGGAGGCTTGGATCCCTGCTGCAGGAGGATGGGACATTTTACATGCAGTATCATACAGTGAAGTGCATAGAGAATCCCATGGGCAGAAACTGCAATCCGAGCATCCAGATCTTCTTCTCAGCATCTCCTCTCCTAAGTACCTATACAACTGGGGTTTATATCGTCCCAGGCACAGAAAAAAACCACTTGAATGTGGATTTCCCACAGTGTCACTAGGAACACTTCCATCAGCACTACTGGAACAGAAATACTGGATTTCAGAGGATTTATATCCTACAAGAAAGAAGCTGTGTCCCAGTAACACTGACTGTGGTGCCCAAGGCCAGGTGTGTTTCAGGACATGTTCCTATCAGCTACTGTGAGTGGTTCATGCACTCCCAGAGCTGTGAACTTACTCCTTGCCTCCTGCTCACCATCAGAGCAGGGCTGAGCCTGCCAGTGAAAGTATTTCCCTACAATCTGGCATTGGGCAATGCTTTGCCTCGGGCTGGCATTTCCAGTCTTGCAATAGAACCTAGACCGTCCCTGAAGGCTGAGAAGTGCTTCACAGGACACCTGGGATTCAGGTAAGGTTTGTCCTCACCTTGTCACATGCCAGACAGCTTCCTTATTGCCATTAGCCACTGGGAGATGCTGCTGCTCCTGCCAAATTCCACAGCAACAGCTTTCAAACTGGCCTGTGCAGTTCCTGTGGACAACATTCTCCTACCCTGTGGGTATTTTAGACCAGCATAAGGAAAGCTGAAAATTTGCTTGGAGTGTTCTGGTGTTAAGGATCATCATTTCTTTAAAATTAAAATAAAGATTAGGAAGTTACTTTGAAACTATCCTTGTCTTCAGAGAGATCAAGTAAAAATATATACTTACAACATTCCAGCCAGACAACAAAACTGAAAAATGCTGAAAAAACATTTGTGAAGAAATGGGGGGGAAAAAAGTTCAATCAAGAACAAAAATCTCTGTCTGTATCTACTCAATTGCTTGTACACATTCCTTGACCTGCCATGGTGGGAACTCTGCTGTCCTTTACAGTTCACATTGGAGGATACATTCCTTGGAGCGAACCCCAAACAATCAGTCCTTGCTCACTTTTTCACAAGGACTCTTCCCTCGCAATTAATCTGTGCAAAATTTCAATTCTAATCTGTTTTGAGAGGTATTTTGACATGACTTCTGCAAGCCTGCCAGTAGCACTGCCCTGGAGGTGCAAGTGTGACTTTGGCAGAGGTGCTGTGTCCTGTCAGCAGCTATGACAACACAAAGTCATGTTTCCCCATCTGGGGGCAGGACATGCAGGGAAGGGACTGGAAGTGGGGCTAAACCCAGCTCTTTCAACACAAAAAGACTTCCCACTCTTACCCCTTTCCCAGCACTACACACCACCACTTCTATAAGCAATTCTGTACCTATATTTGCCTAAGGTTTATGAATTAACTTTGTCCACCGGAACTTACATTTTATACCTATGTGTAACTTAAGAAGTGATATAAATATATAAATGAAATTAAAGTACCTGCTAATTTTTGGCTTCTGCTGTTCTGCAATGATAATGAATAGAGGAAACCAATTCCCCAAATCTGTCTTGGAGGGGCTTTGTGAGAATACACTGTGTGCAGGGATCTCTGATTTTACACAGAAAAGAACACCACAGATAAAGCACAAAGAGGTATTTCTATCAAGAAGAAATAATTCAGCCCTAGGAGCTTTTGAAAGTTTTCTGTGTGTTGAAAAGGCCACAAAATAAGATGCATCGAGGTCAGGACATACCCTTCCTTCTGAGATAAGCAGCTGTAAATCTGTGTGTCCTAATAAGGCTGGAGATAACCTAGCTGCTATACCAAGAAAAGTGCATATCCCCTGCATGGAAGTGCCTGCCTTGACAGAAACCATTGAATATTTCTATCACTACAACCTTTCCTGCCCATTGCAGCTGTCAGTGCAATGAGCTCTCATGGCAAAGAGCTGCCATCCTGACCCACGTGTGCTTATCTGGTGACACCAGCAGTGTGCTGAGGTGTGACACAGCCAGCTCACATCCTGTACAGCTGTAACACAGCTGTAACCAAGGCCTCTTGGAAATCAAAAGACAGAAAATATGAGCAGAAGTGTGAGGAAAAGTGGTAGGAGAGAATTCAGAACTAAATGTTGGTGGCCAGGCATGACTGACCCGGTGACTGAATATGAAACATATTTACAGGATGTTAAGAACCATCCATTGCCCACACAGGTTGGGTGTCCAAAGTAACCAGACTGCATGAACACTAACCTTTCCTGAAATGACCAGAATTATGGCCACAAGATAGGGGAAATTTACTTAGTCTACTGTCAAACTATCTAAAAAACCAAGACACTGAGAAATGCTTGAAACAGAGTTAAAGGGGGAAAAAAAGGTCAAAGGAGTCTGGAGACAAACTGACCTTTACTGCAGCTGCTTAGGGCCAGGGCCTAACTAGCTTTAGAGACTGAATTGTCCTCAACTCTTAACAAATGATCCCTTCAGGTTACACTTCAAGTACATCAGCTGGGCAGTGTTTCAGTATGTGCTCTGTGGGCAGAGGCTTTGATGTCCAGAGTGTCAATCCAATCCTTTTCAGAAGGCACTGCTATCACTAGAAAAAAAAAATGTTAAGGCAAAAAAAGACCCCAACCTGCATAAAATCCCCTCACATACAAGAGTGACAGGAAAGCCTAGCTAAAAACACACCTCATAAAATGATTTACAGTAACTGAGACTGAGGTCGGGTGAGTTATTCTGCACTTCCACCACCACAGCTGTGATAGGAGTTCAGTCTTCAGCCTTTGGAGAGTCGAAATACTATCTTGTTTCAAAGGAAAATCACCAAAACTCAAGCTGTAGGGTTTTGTATCATGATGCAGATAGAAAGGCCAAACAAAACAAACATCTGAACAGTTCCTGAGAGTCAGCAGCAACTACATTATGTCCTTCCCTATTAATTCATATTTATTTTAACCATCTTCCCTCCTGACTTACTTTTCTGTAGACAAGAATGCTTATAACCAGAGACTCAGACCAGCACCATTTATTCTTACTTCTGGTTTCAGTTCCAGTTGAGGGCAGCAACAATTCCTAATTATTTGGTGGCCTTGAACTGCTTCCTAGGAAAAACACACAAGTCTTAAAAATGGGAAGTCCTGTAATAAGATATCTCTGCAACCTATCTTCTTCACCTCAGACACCAGGTGTTTGGCTTGGACTAGATAGTTTGTAAACAATCCTTCTAACCCAAACCATTCTTTGAGTGCCTTAGCACAGTGTTTCCACTTCTCTCCACCTTCTCCTTGGAGCTGAAGGAGAGAAGCTGAGGTGTGGTTCTCTGCCATTCCCACCCATACCTAGTAGATGTGTGTCTGCATGCAGACAACACAGCAGTGTAAGAGCACACACACACAGACAGAGGTGAGAGACCACAAAAGCATAATCCCACAGCCATATGCAGGGATATGCAGTGGGACTGACAGTGGGAAACAGACTGCAGGGTCTGACAGGCTTTAGGGGCAGCCACTGATCCCCACAACATGAATGTCAGCCTCCTCCTGCCAGGAGCGTACAGGTAGAGCTCACTTTATGCAAGTGCAAAAAACCCCTGTGCCAGAAAGATCCCTTCCAAGGGGCTATGGAGCAGTGTGACATCATGGTGCAGGGACATGAACTGCTGTAAGCAGAGCAAATCATACAGGCAGAGAAAAATGGGGACAGAAGGGAGGACGATGCAGTGACACAGCAGCTTTGCTGGACCCGGGAGGTGCCAGCTGTCCCTAGGTTGAACAGGACCCTGCAGGGAAACACAAACCTTTCCTACCCTGTTATTCTGAGAGGGCTTTCATTTCCTGTTAGGAATCAAAAGAAACATAAAATTAATGGTTCGATGTCAATTAGAGGATAAAAAAAGGTGTTATTGAAATGGCTATGCAGGTCAGGTTTGGGTTTGGCTCAGTTCACTGTTAACAACACTGGTTCCATTTAGTGAAATTTCCCTCTGAAGCCCCAATAGCTTTAAAGGTGGCTGGGTACCTAAATTGATCTTAGACTAAGCCACCAAGGTTACACAGTATGAGGCCAAACAGAGCCTCATCTCACATCCTCACATCCAAGTGAGACATTTAGTACTTTTGGAAGGACTTAAATACATGGAAATGATGGTGGAGTAAGCAAGGACAAGATCAGAGAGAACTGGCAACTTCACACTCCACTTAATGGTAGAGGGAATGAAAGCAGAGTAAAGAGCAGATCATAATTTCACTCCTTAATTTACCATATTCTAACTGCCCATCATAAATAGTCCTTCTTACTGGCTAGAAATACATGCCATGCAAAGCCACATTTTTAGACAAGAGATTAAGTCAAAAGAAGGACTAGGTCCTTCTCTGGCATCTTGGATTAAGACCCAACCTACTCTCTAAAAAATAGAAAGTGTGGGTGTACAGTAAGTGAGTTTTACTAATTTGTTCCATTTGATTATTGTTATGAAAAGGAAATTATCAACAGCTAAAACACTTTTCATTTGTTTCCCATATTGGTCTTTGTTCTCAAAAGTGACTCTCTCGAACCATCTTCACCGCCCACACACATCCACCCTTCAAAAAAATAAGAAATCACCAGCCCAGATTTGACTTTTTGGCCTCACTTCTATTAACTGCAGTGACACGTCTTTATTTTTGGACTGTGGCTTTTAAATTTGAGACTAACAATAGCAGCCGCCCCCAGCATGCCATTTGCGTGGGGGGAATGTTTTGTATACAAAACTGTCTATGGCCCTTCCTCCTGTCACTCACTCCGCCTACACCTCTCATCCTCCAAGTCAATCTTCTGTGAACAGCAGTGAGACACATAAAGCAGAAGCCCAGCTCTGGGTTAGTTATGGGGAAGTTCAGTCAAGCATGTTAGCTTGTGACTCCTTGTTTCGTACTGCAAACAACAGGACGGTATTTTACAGCAGTTGGGTCCTGTCCTAGAAATAGACATGCAAGGGAACAGTTCATTCATTTCAATAGTATTATCTAAATCAAAGGAGTAATACATACAGTTATATGGGAACGTCCTGACTAGAGAATATGAATTTTCCACTTTCTCTAGCAGTGCTCAGTGTTTAGTAATTCTGAGGGAGGCACAACAAAACAGCAGATGGAAAATTAAAAACTAACTTCCCCATAAGCAAGATTTCCATCATTAGATACTTCACAACCTGAAGTATTTGTGTACCGCTGAAAAAAACCAAAAACCTTATCCCATCTAATATTCTGGGATTTGTTTCCAGCATTGTGCATTCTGAGCACTGACTTCTGCTGCACTATTGGCCTCAGCAGAATCTCGAGGCAGGTACAAGCACAGGAACCTAAGAACACACCTGCTCTGCACTGTTTGCCTGTGCACGCCATCCCCATGACTAATGATTTCCATTGCCTGCTTTAGAACTCTGTTTATAGCTTGAATACTTTACTCATGAGTACAGCTACAAAGAACATGCCAGTAAGCCATTCCTTTGACTGTGGCACTGTATCTTCCTGTTCTTAATACATTCAAGGATTTAGGTAGTTTTTCTGGCTGGTGCTCCATGCTGAGATAGCATTTTCCATAGTCAACATAGGGATACATTTGGAGTTAATTAGTAAGTGATGACAAAGAGTACCAGAACTACTGGGACAAATTAATAATTTAAATTATTCCTTTCCCTGTCATAACCTGAATTTTTTTTTGCCTGTTGCACAGCCCATTCATCCCAAGGAGTTGGGTTCCTCCAGATCTCCCCAAAACTCAAAATGTTGTTCAATGTGAACTATGTATTTCTGCCATTTTATCTAATGCTTCTTCTGCTAAGCTCTCATAAAAGAGGTTAAAGATCCTGACCCATCTGAGCTCTGTTTAATGCAGTGTTGCAGCAGGAGGCACCAACAGGACCTTGCCTACATTCCTTAATGATCTCCCAGCACACCTGAAGTGCAAGGGTGTTCTGCTGTATCCATGGGGCAAGCATCTCCTACTAGCAAGAGGCATTAGCTAAGCACCTCAAACAGTTTCTCCATGGAAGGAGAATTCCAGGTGAGCTCTTCTGATCCACCAGAGGTTAGGTAAGGAGGTATTTCAGAAACATCTTGCTTTTCTAGTATCTGTTTTAAATTTTTAGCCATCTCTCTTGTTGATGAAGGATACAGATTACCAGAAGGAACAGAACTGACATTTCACTCTTGAGAAAAATGATGCAAGTTTACTAGTTTTCCAAAAAGAGCTCCCAATGTCAGCTCAAAATAAGTGCTATTTTGCAGAAAAGCATCTGAGCTGTATATCAAAGTGCCCATGGTTGTTATATACAACCACTACCACATTAACAGCACTTTTTCTGGCAGTGGAAGCAGGATCCATTTTGTTTCTAAAGCTGTTTTGAATTTTTGTGATATAAAGGCCCTGGAGTTTCATCAGCTGCCAGTCACTGTCCTTACACACAGGCCATGATGGGAACCTCCCACTATCTGTATATTCTGGGTAATGGCTCAACCTGATTCAGTTACTTCTCCCTGAACTTTCTAGCTCTGTGTTCTCATGCCTTCCAGTGTTCAAGGAGATCTCAGTTCCCAAGGAACAACAAAATACATTGACGTATCTAGCTGAGCCTTGAAGCAGTATTACTGAATGTAACTGCTCCATGTGAGCAAATACAACCTGCTGTAATTGTTCTTGCCCTGTATAATGAATGTTTCTTAGCTTAAGACCATGATTTCAGCCACACGATAGATCAAGAGTTGGGCTGGCAAGAGTCACAGTTAGGGAAACACAAGGGTTTAAGGTTCAGGTTGGCAAGGGCTATGATGTAGGGTTAGGGGCAAGTGTAGAAAGTTTTGCTAAGGCAATGTTTGGGCTTGTGCCAATATGAAATCCCTGCCTAATTTTAGGGCTTTGCCTTACAGAAGTTTGGATGTTAAGATGAATTCTAAGATTTTTGCTGGGAAAAAGTTTAAGCCAGCAGGAGCTGATGAAGAAAGATCAGTTTTGCATTGGGCAGAAACCCTTGCTAAATTTAAGGCTGGTGCCAAGAGAAGCATGAATCCAACACCAGTGCAAATCCTTGCTTAGCTTTAACACAGCGAGCCCTTCCAGCCTCATCAAAACCAAAGAGATCACTATTGTGGCAAACCTTGCCAAATCCAGAACTAAATAAAACTCACTGACTTTGCTTGCCTGCACCCTCTTCTTCCATCACCCGAACCTTAAGCCCAACTCTTCCAGTAGACCTCCTCAGCCATTCCCAGATCCAGACCTCATTCAGGTTGCCAGTCTGGGTGCCAAATTTAACTACAGGACATGGTTTTGTCACAGCCTGAATTATAATCACTCCTGTAATTCATAAAACAATTTAAGTTAGTCTTAAATTTAATCTTACTGGTTCCTACCTGCCCCAGATCTCAATGTTGGGCAGGGTTGGTATGGCAGACATTGAATGGTGTCTGAAATGAGTTAATAAACTAGATTAGGATTGGTGTTAAAATTACAGTTTTGAGCAGCAAAACCCAAGGACATCAGTTTGTGCCTGCTCCAGCAAAAATCTGTCTGGCATCAACACAAGCCACATCACTAATTTCAGATCTGGGGCTAGAAAAGGTCAATAGATTCCAATAGGCTGAAGAGTTTATAGCCTCTGGAGCTTCTCCTCTACCAAACCAGGCAGCAAGCGCAGAATTCGTGAGTCTATATGTTTCTGGCCTCTTGTGTGGTATTTGGTATACACACTCCTGCAAACAAACTTCATGATGAGACAACCTCGGAATAAAATCTAAGTGACAGAATACTTCTGTTCTTTTTAATAATTACAATGCTGTTTTTGTGAATTACTCAGAAAAATACAAAGGTAATGAAGTCCAGGCCTCAAAAGCTGGGAAACATAAATAAACTTAATGAATTAATTAATGAACTTAATGAATTAAATTCATTAAGTGCATGCATGCAAGAACATTACAATTCAACTTTTAATTGCATAACAGCACAGTGTTTTTGGTTGTGTTATTGAATGCATTGCGTGAATATTCCTCCTCAGCATAAGGAAAAATATACTAGGGATGGGTAGTTAATAATGGTATAATTAGTAAGGTTCCTACCTTAGAAGCTGAAAAAATTGTAAAATGTCTAGTAAATGGGGAAAATTATTCCAGAACGGAGAAATAAAAACATCAAAATGAAAGAACATTGAGAATTTGAACATGCAAACCACTGTGCTCACTAAAATCATCATTAAACCAAAATGATGGTCATCTGACACTTAATATGTCCAGACCAGAGACCCTAGCTGTTGGTCAAAGATAACAACACTGCCTGAAATCACAAGAGTATTATAAAGACAATCAATTTCAATTGGTGAATGCAGATTAATTCAGATATCATGAAGACACAAGTACAAGAGTGTCTGCAAAGAAATACACCAATACTGAGCTGGATATATAAAAAATATTTTCAAGAGGGACTTTGGAAGAAATACTGATGAAGTACACACTCATTTTATGGGGGAAAATAGCACATAAGAACAGAATTTAAAAACCTCACCTACATGTCTTTGTGCAGGTATTCGGATACCTTATTAAAAAAAAAAGACATAAGACTGTTGCAGGAAACATGTAAAGAATATTAAAAAACAGACTAGATGTCGAAGTGAGCAATCAGTCACCCATGCTCAAATAGGAAAAAAAATCAAGAGTAAAAATAAAGCACTGAGACTATCTGCATGCTTAAAATAAGACAGGTTCCTTCTCTGTGCTCAGTTTGGACCTGATTAAGGACTCAATGGAAAAAATAATTGCACATTTTTACACCGCAGTGACATCAGCACATTTGCTGAGGAGATGCTTCAGAGCCCAGCACTTGTAGCTTGATGTGCCTCATTTAACACATGGGTCCAGGTCAACACACTCATGAAATCTTGAGCACTCTTGGTCACAGTGCTTTCCAAAGGCATTTTCTCTGCAAAAAGATCAAATAGGCACTTCAGTCATTCATATCACCATGCTGCATCAGTAATACTTACAAGAACAAGACCAGATGCTACCATGTCTGATCTAAATAGCATTTAACTTCTCTGCTTCATTGGGAGGACAGTAAGACATTCATGGTTCCTACTCTTGAAAGTGGTTGTTCTAAAGACTAATTAATGTGTGCTGTATAATTCTTCTAAGACTGAGAAATTTGCTTAATAAAACTAAATTCCTGAGTGGTTTATGACTGTGATTTACTCACTCAAGACTTTCATTAAATAATGACAAAAAGCTACAGAATGTGTTGGCTATTAAACCAGGCTTTAAGGAAGGACAGGGTCTAGAAAGCACAGCATTGAGCAGGGACAGTATTTGTGGAAAATGTAGGGAGGGACAGCTTTCCAGCTGGGCCCCAAAACAGGAGCAGTTAGGAGTGTGTTAGGAATTCTTACTTTCTCTCTATTACAAAGAAAACCAAACTGATAATTCCATAAACATTAAATGTACCAGTGAGAAAGAACTGATGTCCATGGAAAATTCTTTACTATAAACTTCACAGAAGTAGCTTCAGAGCCTCATACACAAAATGCATTTGGAATTCTGACATATCAGAGTGTTCTCAGGCAAAAAGCAATAGAAGTTTAGTATAGGGAACATTTGGTAAATTTTGTCCTCTAGAGTAAGTAGAGTTGCTTTAGTCCTACCTAAGCATGGAGGCTCAGAGAAACTGGCTCTAGCTGAGGAAAGGATTGTGGTGGTGCTTCCCCCACCACTCCCAGACCACATTGTGATCTGAGGAACACTCAGAATCTCAGGCCCTTCCTTCCCCTTAAGGGTGGAGCATCACACCAACACAAAGATTTGGTACCTCTGACTCAGAAAACTGGAAATTACTTTGAGCAGCAATCCCACCGTAATATGTTCAAGTATAAAAATCTTGAGCTCTGTTTCACAATGCACTGGGTTGAATTTTAATTGGAAAACCAACATGGATAACAAGCAAATCCTGTAATTCTTTGGTAGTAGTAATAGGACTAGTGCGGTGGACCCCGAAGAACCTAATTTATAAACTCAGTTATAATTATTCTAGATGCTGTACAATGACAAAAACCCTCTGTCAAAGAGTTTCATGTGCAAGTGTAACGTGAAACACAGAAGGATATAGAGAGGAAATAAGAGAAAATGAATAGGTAATTGGTGTGACAGCATTAGCATGCCAGCATATCGACTGCTCTGCTCCTAGGGGGAGGCAGCACAGGAAAGCAATGTTAATGACAAGCCAGCAGGAAGATGATGATGAATCTTGGTAAGTAATTACAAGATGGGAAAAGGTAGACTAGACAAAAGCCACTGAGAAATCTAATGAGTAGCCAAAGAAGGCATCACAGGTCACTTGAAAGCAAGAGTCAGTTACTCATTTTTCCCTGCCTTGAACTTCTTGTGTGACTTGAGACAAAGCACGCCTTGTCAGGATTTCCAGAAGTAGCTTCAGCAAGTCATTCTTTCAGATGTCTAGTCCAAGGTCCTTCAGAACCCTAGTTAGACTTTCAGAGAGCATATATCTCAGCTGCTTTGGAAAATCAGCTCTCTTTATGTGGCTTATGTTGGACACCAACAAACTCAACTATTCACCTGAAAATGTCAAGTCACTTCTGATATTCTTGGCTTATATAACACTTTTATATTCTTATCCTTTAAAAGGAAACAAAAATGCTTACTTGAGTTGTCTCACTGTACTAGATACTGATTGCATGCATGAAGTGATAGATGAAAGGCTACAAAAAGTGAACAATTATAAATATGTATTAACCACTGATTGCAAAAGGCTGGTATACACCTCTAAACACTTACATGGAAAAGGTAAGTAATATGGTAAGGCCACAAAACACATACAGATATAGAGGCAAATAAGGCCCATGCCAGATAGAATGTTAAGAACAAATGAAAGTGAGGCCAAAGATCACATGTAGTAAACTTTGTAGCTAAATCAGAGATTTTGAATCTGTTTATCCTATAAAGTAAAACATTATTTCCCAAGGAATCAGACTAGAACTGCCATTCTCCAGTCATATCAGGACACCAGTACAGGTGAGAGATTTGTGTTTCATAGATTGCTCTATCCTAGGGAGTCAGTGCCATGGGAACATCAAAGAAACTCTCTTCTGTGCTATTTCTCCATCCTGCTTTTAAACTAAATGCTAGAGAAAATTGCTGCACGTTTCTCATGTGAGTAATAAAGGAGTAATCATACAAATGTACAACATTACTAAAGCAATCATAGCAAAATTATAAGCAAAGTCTGTTTTATTAATGGCTACAACTCCGAACAATTCCATCATCTCTTCTGCTTCAAGAGGAGTTTACAAAATCCAACAACTGAGTGCTCTGTAATCTGTCCATGAACTGATAAATCCTCAGATCTCAAAGATGCCTCTGCTGCCATGCCCACAGGATGGGGAAACTAAGTTCCCAAGCCATCACTGAGACCTCTGGCTCAGGAAGTATGTGTGATCCTGAATAACTGAATGGACAATACCTAGCAGAGCATCTCCCATCACATTGCAGGTTTCACTGCCAACCATATCCGGGGCTTCATCAAAAGAAGGGTGGCCAGCAAGTCGAGGGAGGTGATTCTCCCCTTTACTCTGATGTCATGAGACCCCACCTGGAGGAATGTGTTCAGCTCTGGGGCTCCCAATATAACAAGGGAATGGACCCACTGGAACACATCCAGAAGAGGGCAACAAAGATGCCCAGAGAGCTGGAGCACCTCTCCTATGAAGACAGACTGAGAGTTGAAGTTGTTCACCCTGGAGAAGACCCTACAGCATCTTCCAGTACCTAAAGGGCAGCTGTGAGAGAGCTGGAGAGAGACTTTTGACAAGGGCATATAGTGATAGGACAAGGGGGAATGGCTTTACCCTAAAATAGGGTAGATTTAGATTAAATATAGATATAGGGAAGATTTTCTCCCCTCTGAAGGTGGTGAGGCACTAGAACAGGCTGCCCAGAGAAGTTGTAGCTGACCCCTGCATGGAAGTGTTCAAGGCCAGGTTGGATGGGGCTTTGAGCAACCTGGTTTAGTGGAAGGTGTCCCTGACCACAGCCAGAGTTTGGAACTATGTGATCCTTAAAATCCCTTCCAACCCAAACCATTCTATGAGTCTGTGATTTAATTACATAAAAGAAATTACTGCTACCCCACATGTCCCCTGTGTTGTGACTCAGAGCTTTGCATTACAAGAACAAGCAACTCTTGGAACTGGACGAATTGTTTCACTTTGTTGAACTTCACAGGGTATTTTCCTACCATATTTTACAATATTTCTAAAACATGCATTTCCATTTCAGTTGCACACTTGCACTTCTTCACTGGCACAGATTCTAATCTTTTTACAAGCATCGGGGTATGAATTTTAACAAGAAGAGATGCTTATTGGAAAAGATTAGTACAATGGGGCATAACAAATTAAAAAGACAGCACACTGTGCTCCATGAACTTGTTGCTCTCCTATCTCAGGAATTTCTTCAGCTTGCACCTGGTATGACATTTACTTGAATGAACTTATAACAAGAGAGATGATGCATCAAATAGCCAATTGACTCATAGCCAGTGATTCAGTAAAAGGTCAGCCTTATACCATACATAGGCAACATAAAGGCTTCATCCTATCATTAATGAAGTTAACATCAAAAGTCCTATGGACTTCAAAGTGTCAGGGAGGAGGCTTTTACTCCAGGATGTTTAGCAACATGTCATGAGATATCCAGACAACAGCTCACCTACTGGAAGACGACTCTGCCATAGTCATTAATAACATAGACTGATTGTAATGTAATTTTACAGCAAGTCGATAGCTGTTGGCACTTTGGCCATGGAGCTATACGTGGTGGAATATAAGATGAGGTCCAAAAGGCCCTGGGATTCTGGAGAATTTGCTAAAAAATACCAAAGCAATGAAATAAATATATCTACTGACTTTAGTTCATATAGTAGTACATTTTAAAAAAGGGCTAAAAGGTTTGGAAAGAACGTTGTGTAACACGAATTTTTTATTTCTTTACCTATTTTTGCCTCTTTCTGCTGCTTGTGTAACATATTGCATGAATCTGTGTGCAGATTTTACTTGCATCCCTCGGGCTGAATTGACTTGATCATTATCTACAAGAGGAGACATCTGTACAGACTATTAAGTCTGGCTGCAGGGTCTGAAATTGTTAATTAAAATATAGATGAGATAAAGGAAAACAGCAGCAATTACATCACCGTCTCTAGGAACCATGACTTAATTCTCAGTGCTATGACCTGGGGATTTACTACTCTTATCAAAGGGTTAGGAAGCACTTAGGATGAAATAAAGATTAGCACAACCTTCTTACCTGCTCTGCCATCAAACCAGCACTTACCGGGGAAAGTTTCCGTGACTGATTAACCCAGGGCAAGAAAACGCTCAGCTGGCCCGAAACGCATTTCTCGAGGCAATTGCACCACCTGCAGACTGCGCTTGGAGCAGCGGCGGAGCAGGGACGGAGTAGTGATAGAGCAGGGATGGAGCAGTGGTGGAGCAGGGATGGAGCAGGGGTAGAGCAGCGATGGAGCAAGGACGGAGTAGCGGCGAAGTAGGAATGGAGTAGTGGCGAAGTAGGGATGGAGCAGTGATAGAGCGGGGATGGAGTAGTGGCAGAGCAGAAATGGAGTAGTGATAAAGCAGGGACGGCGTAGTGGCGAAGCAGGGATGGAGCAGTGATAGAGCAGGGATGGAACAGTGATAGAGCAGGGATGGAGATGTGGCAGAGCAGGGATGGAGATGTGGCAGAGCAGGGATGGCGTAGTGGCGAAGTAGGGATGGAGATGTGGCAGAGCAGGGACGGAGATGTGGCAGAGCAGGGACGGAGCCGCTCCTGCCCTCGCAGTGCTTGGCTGTGCGAGGTGGGCAGCCCTGGAGCAGCGGGCTCTGTTTAGGATGCCCATTTCCTCCTGAGTCAATCTTAGCCACACCAAACACAATCCCCCCCGTTTCTATGCCTTCCTGGATGATACTTCCCCTTATGCATTCTCTCTTCTCACTCATTCGTTTCCCAGCCCTTCCCACCCAGTCCCGGCTCCTCTCCATCCTATTTATCCACTTTGGGACACGATTTCCTTCCTACTGCCCCCTGCACCGTCCCACGAGGGAGCTGGAGCTGGGGGACCACAGGGTACGCGCACATTGCTTCTCCCTGGGCTTTCTCATGGTGCCAAAAGGGTGCGAGCACCCCCTTCTGGGAGACACCACTTCATAGTTTAGCTAATTAAAAAAGGAGCGTTGTTTGCTGAACCAATAAATAGCAAACTAATGATTGATTGACATCTGTAGACTGGTGACTGATACTTAGAATAAGTTAAATTATGTAATTATGTTAAATACTCTCAACCTGTCAGCTGGGCATGCCCACACTCAGGATAAAGACTTCCTATGCACAATATGAAATATTTCCTGGTCTAGAGACTGCAAGAGATCAAACTTTACCAATCTGGTTCCCAAGCCATCTTTGACTTCAGTTTTTATTCACCATTACAGCTTTTAAGGAATGTAAATGCTATTCTTTCCTTCTGAAAAGGTGTCTATCACAAGCTTTACTGGGATTGGGAGTATACATTGTGTATCAGCACCTGAGAGGGATGAACAAGTGAAGGGGAACGAGTGAACTTTTTTGACATTTTTCTCCTTTTTTGAGAAAGCCAGTCTTTGAAGTTTTTTGATGTAGGGAATAAAACTAATACCAAATTGATGTGATATCCTTCCTATACACCTCAGTTGCTGTCCTATTTGCTCTTGTCAGAGCAGGGCTGGCCTTAGCTCCCCTCTTCTTCCTCCAGCCCTTGGATATTTCTTCCATCTCTCCTTTAGAAAGAACTAAGGACACTTCTTTGTTTTCAGTTGCTTCCAACAACCATCCACACTATTAAATTAAAAGAAGACCTCTATATGTAAAGGCTCTGGAAGGAAAAGGGAAGATGTGGTCTGACTGCTTCTATCATGCCATTAATGTTAAAATGAAACAGGATGAGATTAAACAGTCACCAGCATCTGGACCTGTTGCCTGAGAAACCATTACCAGTTACCAGAAGAAAGGAATTCCTTGGAAACAGCAACTTTAGAAGCTAGAAGGAAGTTACACAACTTCAGTGGTGAAGGCTGCAGCTCTCCTAACACAGCAGCAGGCTAAAGATGTGACCTGAGTAATAACAGCTCATCAAGAAGTCTCTGAAACCATTGTTATTACAGCCCCTGGTAACCAGTCAAGCCCTCCAGGCTGCAGACAGCCAAACTGCATAACTACCAGGAATGCCATCACAGGGTACCCTTTTTTTTAATAGAGCTTAAAAACCCTTAAAAGGGATTAACAACCCTGTGAAGAGGGTAATTACTATTTTCTCTACTTGACAAACCAGGAAAATGAGATCTGGAAACTTTAACTGACATATGCAAAATACTCCACGTTAGGATTAAGACATCAGAGCTCCTACCTTCAGGGTCAAGCTGCAGAATTACTTTATGTTTATATATTATGTAAATTAGATTATTTTAAAAGAAGGTTTATAATGAGTCTTGACTTCTAAATATCCCTTCTGGTTCTGTCACTTGTCTATTTGTCAAAATGCAAAAGGCATATGTAAACCAAGCCACACCTGCTTCACACTTATGGTTGCAGCCTTTAATCTGCTGATGACTAGGAAGCTTTGTGAGTGCCTACAATGAAAATATTCAACAGCAAATATCATTGGATTATATCTACTTTTCTATTTATACAGAAGTATGAACATCAAGAATTGGGAAGTTTACTCAGGAGCAACAAAGCAGAAGGAAATGGGTAAGGGACTTTACAGAGTTTCTCTACTAAGATATGGTAAAGGGGAGATGTATTTCTGATTTTGCCTGGAAACTAAGCATATCCTACTCCCCTACATCTATCACACTACAAGATTTGAGGGAACATAATTGAACGTCCTGTTCTATAAGCAACAAGAATTTTGGTTACTACATGCAGAGGAAAAGATTCATGCTGCTCTGAAACCCCATTACACTCATATGATAATGTGAAATTTCTGTTTACTTTTATTCTATATAAACTATAGAATAAAATATATAGAATATACGGACTTCTCTAATATATTTCTGTCTCCTGTAAGACCATGAAAAATATCTGCCCTTTTGTAATTTGTTTTCTCATCTTTATTAGAAGAACAAGATTAATTTTGACCCAACATATTCAGGACAGCTGTGTGATAAATTGCTGTCAGATGGTTCTAATTTTGAATGCATAATCCAAGGATCAACAGTTTCTTCACAGACAGGGATTCTGTACTAGCCCATTTTTTTGATCTGCCATGCAATTAATCAGGCTGATACAGTCTATCAGCACCTGTACGTATCTTTTGATGCAGTTATAAATGTACAGCTTATACTTTTGATGGTTTAGAGCTCCAGTACATTCATGCATCCTGTGACCTGAGACCATCTACAGAGACTCCAGGCTCCATGCACTTACAGCACTGTCAGCCTGGTGAGGATTTGTGAAAGGAAAAGCATCCTTCAGGCAGGCCTAGGAAGAGCTGTGCATCTTCAGAGGCAAGGTGATGTGTGACTGGGATAAGCACAGCATGTGGGTTTGCTGCAGATCTGACATGCAGAATCTCATTAGCAGATGCTGAGATGAGTCCCAGGATTTTACAGCATTAGCAAATGATTAGTGTAGAAGTACACATTGGCTAATATCAGGCTCATGGATGCCTGTGAACTTTTGAACTAGGGCAGTATGGTATTGCAGTATATCCACAAAAAAAGACACACGGAATGACCTGAAAGGAACTGTATACTGAGGGCGATTATTTCAAACACCAAGACAAGGGTAAAGGGCTATTGTGTTCTAAGAAGTGGACACCATAAATAACTGCAGGGTTTGTGGTGATGACTCCTATGGCTACAGTCAGGGTGGGAAGCTTGACTGACGATTATGACTCATAAAGAACTGAAATTTTTTTGCTGTGAGTGGTCTTAATGACAAAGTAAAAAAAAAAATATTCTGAAGACTGAGAAAGGCAAAAAAAAATTCCTGATCTAAGGTGCAAGCCTCTGACTGTGATCAGCCTTTCAAGCGTTATAGACAAGGAATTCTTCTTAGCAGAATAAAACATTAAACATCTTTTTGTGATTTTTTTGCCCTGTAGGTAATCTGCAATGAAAATGTAAGAACTGAGGGCCTTCCAATAGTTGCAGGCAAATTTCCTATCGAAAGAGCCTCTAAATGCCATGGCATTTCCCCTTCTTGGACAAAAGACATGAGCAGCTCTTGGGTGGCACACATACTGGTGAGACAGAAACATCTGGTGCAGTATGTCCTACTCTAGTCAAAAATTTGGCTCTGCCTGATTTAGCAGGTTATCAGCATCATTCACCAGTATCATAGCAGGTCATCACTCCTCAGCAATAATACAGAGTTATGAGTAACTAAGTCACTTATCCCGAGAGCTCCACTGTCAAGAATAACCTGTGTCCATGCAGGAGCAGGGATCTCTTAGACAGAATATGTGGCACAGCTGTCTCCCTGGGGATCCTGGCTGTCCATGGTTACATGTGACTTAAAGTTGGAACCTAGGGATGACACGGAAAAATCTAATGAAAATGAAAAATCTAATAAATCTAATGAAAAATCTATTCTTTTATCATAAAAAATAAACCCTGCAAATAAGCAATAAAAAAAAAATAAAAGGGCTATAATAATCTCACTGCAGAGAAGCTGAAATCAGCTGTGGGCTGAGAGGCACTGTGGCTGGAGAGCACTCACACCCCACGTTTGTGGTGTGAGCCAGGCTCACGTGTGGGCACTCGCTGCACGTAGCTGTCGTGAGAGCTGAAGTCTCCATCCCATATGGCCACCCTGAGAATTTGAATTCTCAGAAAAAGATGTGGTATACGGGTATCAACTCCTTGGTGGGAGTTAGTGCAGTCCAAACAGAGCAAGGATTCAAACTGTGTCTAAACTGGGGCCTGCGATTCATACTGACACAGAAATCAGCCCCAGGGTTGGTGTAGGCAGAGCGGTACAAAAGTACCACCTAAACCAGGGGTAAAGGTGGCTTAATTTCAGAAATTCACATAACCTTGTATCAGTAACAGCATTTTTGCCTCATTTTGTGATTATCACTTGCTTCCACCTGGGCTCTTAACACTGTGCTGGGAAGGCTGCATTTGCAAAGCATTCCTAATGAAGGCAAGAGGGTAATGGGGATTTCAATCACAGCTGATCTCAGCTATCTCCCCTGTATCAGCAAGCACAGCAGAACCCATTCTTAACATTGAACCATTACTGCTTCGTTATTTATTATTTCAGTAAGAATATTGTAAATATTTAGACATTACAGAGCAGGCTATCATCCAAAAAAATGCTAACCAACCAACCAACCCAACCCCTATTAAAGAGCTAGATTAATGTAAAAGAATGACACTAATAAAAACGTTTATTACAAAGTGTTATTGGGAGTGAACACTACAGCATGTTTGTGTAGTGATTTTTATCTTTCTATTCCTTTTTGCCCCCCGTAAGAGGGGCCGCAGTGGCCGAAGCGCTGCTGGGCTCTGTCACCCGCTGCCGGCTGTCACTAGAGGGCAACGAAGGCTCCCAGACCAGGGCAGAGGTTCCCTGCAAAGCCTCGACTTCCACGGAACAGCTTCTTTTCATAGTTAGTGTGAGTCAGCCAGGACGATCAAAGAGATACGGGTATCACCCTCAAACCCTGACCTTGCGAAACGGGCTGGTCCAGAGCCCACGGGGAAGCAGCGCTTTGGCAGCGGGAAGCCGTGGGAGCACAGCTGACCCCTCCATCTCCAGATACCCTCTGTACAGAGGGAACAGCCAAACCCTGGTCAGTCCGGCTTTCAGCCCTCCCCAGCAGCTCTTGCAATGCTTATGCGAGGGGGTGGGAATATGCTAGTCGGGACACAGCTACGTTTTGTTGGAAGGGAAGAGACAAGTGATATCCACTGGTAAAGACTGATGCTGCTGCGATGTGATACACAGCTGGGAAGGGGCAGCTGTGCCTTGGGAGATTTGGGTAAATGGCACGAATCAGATTTCCCTTTCCTTACGCCCCCCGTGCGCAGACCCCGTGCAGCTGCCAACCTCTGCCTTGCTGTCGAGGCATGGCTGAGCGGCGCATGGCAGGGCGCCGTGGGGATGGGGCTGCATCCAGAACCAAAACGCTTCGGCAGCCTCACACCCATCAGGTGCAGCCCACTGCTGCGTCTCAGCCTGCAGCACGTGGAACACGAGGCTGCAGATGCACCTCTCCCTCTCCCTCGCCTCTCCACACTTGCATTTTGGCAATGAAAAAGAACCCTAGGAAACAGCTATAATTCCACTGATTAAAACTCCCAGCAAAAGATCACAAGCCAGAGGAGTGAAAGGTCTGTTGTGGCATTAGGCAAGTTCATAATACCTGGGAGGTTTGGTGGAGCCTGCTGGCACTCTGCCCCTCTCAGCACAGGACCTGCTGTGTGACCTCCCTTCCCTTCCAAGGCAGCCCTGCTGTGCTTTCCAAGACAGATAAACAAATGGTCTTTATTTATTACTAAGTTATTAGCATTTTTTATACTCCAATCCAGTCCCATGAGAGTGTGGGACTGGCAAGGAGAAGGAAAGAAAAGATCATTGGTTAGTTATGGAATAAGGCTTTCAATAACAATTAGAGCAGATTAGATTAGAAGAAAACACTAAACTTGCCAGTTTTTCTGTGTTGATTTTCACATGCTTTCTATTTTTCCAAATACTATATTTATTATTTTTCCCACAGTCTCATACTGGAATGTAAGAATGTGAGCAGTATGAGGTCACATCACTACTGTGATGAGTGTGTGTATATATATGCATGTAAATATATATAAACACATACATATATGTTGAGTACACACATATGTATATACAACATATGTGTATATAAATATACATACATATTTGTAGTCTACACATACCTATGTATATGATTAGGTATGTGTTTACATGAACATCTAGTTCACAAAGTTGGCATTTTTCCCAGTAACCTACCACACAAATGTGGGAAAAGAGCAGAGAACTTGTTATCCAAAACAGGCTTATTCTAAAGCACTCTGCTGATGTTAATTTAATATACAGGCAGTTTAAGTAGAAAAGAAAATGTAGAAAAAAAAATCTGTAAAAGTACATTTAATGCTGAATACTGATGGCTTAGCTTCTAATTTAAAATCCTCCTCTGTTTTTATTTCCCCTTTATTCAGGGTTAAGTGAAATACAATTTAACCTGTCTAAACAATATCAGCACAAATACCAAGGCCTTATAATCTTGCAAAAAACTTTACTTACAGAAAACATTAATTTTATCCTTGTGAGTAGCACAAACTGATTTCAAATGGGCCAAAAATACACAAATTGAAGCCTGTCTGCAATTTCATAAGCCTTGTTTTGCAGCTTTATTCAAGAGGCAAAATTCCCACTGGGCTGTGAAGAGGAAAATTGTTGAACAGCAGAAATAATTTTGGGTTGGTTTTTTTCAGCAAAGGTAATAATTAGACCAGTTCTTTCCATCTGTTGGGTTTCTGTTGGTTTTATGCTGTTTTACAATAGGCTAAAGGCTTGAGGAGGAATAACAGATCTAATTTCCATTGTGCCTCACGACTGTACAAGATAAGGCAAAATTCAGCTGGTAAAATGGTGAAGAACTGAAGGAATGGAAGGCAAGGTAAGCCAGAGGACTAATCTGATGTCAAATCAGTGAACTCTCAAGTTCATACTATATAGCCTAAAAAGAAAGACATAGGAGGTGAATATGTTAAAAAATTAGAATACATGAACACTTGGAGAACATGACTCAGAGCACAGGGCTTGTTGCAGCCTGAGGGACTATAAAATATTCCAAAGGCATGAGAAAGGTGGCATTTTTGAAGTGGACTAGTGAATCTGCACTGAAATTTCTGTAAACACTTCAAACTTACTTTTTAATGTTACATTAACTTTTTTTACTTTTAACTAAAACAGTTAATTGAATCTCACCATAATGCAAAGTAATTTTAATTCAAATTCTTGTGCTCGAGCTACATAATTCTCCTGGCAGTCAAATCAGGCTTGCCAAGCAGAGCTCTTGAGGAAATAAGCGGAGTGATGATATAACACAAAAGCTCACAACTGATGAAGCCAGAGAAAAATCGTATTGATGGTGACACCACATGCATTCACTCCTGATCATATGGCACTTTTACAGGCAGTTTTGAGTCAGTGCAATCACAACTAGAAATTACACTGATGACTGCAGTGACACCCAGACACAGAGTGCAGAGTGCAGATGACATCACATTTACATAACACGGTACCTGAAACTCCCCGTGCACTTCACAACAAGCTCTTCCCAGGACAGCCCAGCACAAGGGGAAGCACCCCCCTGATGGGGAAAAATGACAGAAAGACGATGAGATGTCACTGCAGAGCTGGGCCTACCAAAATATTCTAATGGTTAATAAGCCAAATACTCTAACAATTAATAAACCCAAATTTAAGCCTATCTGAATCCACCACTGCCTTCCATAGTCAGGGAAAGTTACTAATATTACAGAACATGTCACCACAGCTATGGTTTCATGAAGATGAACCTTGAACACTCTGTAGGTTTGGACCAAAACTGCATTTAAATCAAATGAAAAGTTCAAGGCTTGAGTGACTCAGTTAACTGGGTAGGAATTCTTATCTCGTGAGGATCAACGCTCTGTGTTGAGTGCCAAAGGCAGCCCCCAGAAAACCACACTGCAGTACAAGGAAAATGTGGATGGTGATGATAACGGGACCTGTGCAAGCCAGGAAAAATGATAGTTTATTTGCTGTTACAGTTCTGATGAATGTGTGGGAAAAGCAAATAAACCAAAATTCAAATTTCAGGTCCAGACACACGTGTCCCCTATGCAGACGTGAGCCAGTGATCCACCCCTGTTTGTGACAGGCACATAGCCTAGCAGGATGTCCTGGATGTCCTGCTGAGGCACGGAGCAGTAAGGAATGAGTGAGCATGGCAGATGGAGTGCTAAGGTGCCAACAGGAACCACTACAGCTCCCAGCATATGGGCAGAAGCAGAATTATCCAGGAGATTTGTCCACTGTGAGGGGTGATACCTGACAACCTGGACAAAGACTAACACTTCTCTACAGATCAGGAAAGAAATGTATGGTATAATGTATCCAGGTTTCCCAGACTGAAGAACACATAAATGCTGTGAAAAGGGAGTAGAAGAGTCAAAATCTGTTTCCCTCTGCTACCATCCATTTCCATGACACCAAACAAATCAACAAAGTTGATTTTTTCTGATTTCTTTTTTCTGTAAAAATACAGAAAAGAACTGATTTACCTCTTCAGTGTCAATCTATTATTGCACAGAACATTTTATTGAAAATCTGACAGATGCCATTTAGAAATGAAGTTGGTCAACGTCAATGTGCTGCTCTGCCAAAGTGTTCAGTATTGTACTGAAAGTGAAGAACAGCAGCTGAGATCTATTTGAACAGCATCACTTCTCAGCTTCTCCCGTATTCTGTTTGACTTCTCAGCAGTCAGATGGACATTTTTCTCATTCTTTTTAAAATAAATCAATACCAAATCTGAACACACATCTACAGGTTTGGTACTATCATAATAATAGAAGTGGCTGAGAGCTAAAAATTAAAGAGTTTAGGACAGAAACAGAAACCTAAACATTTGTGGGAAAGGACATCAGACTCATGCTGTGAGTGTAAACTCAGATGAACGATAAACTTAGTTTCAATGGCCTTGCCATGGTAAGTTTAAGTTAGCTGGTTCTGAAGCAATGGTTATTTGAAAAGACATGAGAAAAAAATCCGTGAGAGAAAGAACTGAATCTCTGGTATCGAATTTGCCTCCTTCTCTAGAATAAAAGTTGGAGTTTTTTTCCTACACTGGCTGCAGTAAATAGCATTACTAAAACCACGGCAGCTTTTACTGGTAGTACAGAAGGAAACTGAGAGGCAGCATGCAAACTGTACCATACATGATGGGAAAATGATGACACAGGCGAAACTTGTGAAAGAGCACACTCTCCTATTGATGTGAAAGCACTTATTGGTTTCACGCTTTTGATTCACATTTATCTTCTTTCTAGAGAAAAACACAGCAGTAGTACAGAAAAATGAGTGATTATGTCAGAATTGCTTTATTTGTTATAAATACACCTGTTTTTTCTCTGTTTATATTTTTCAATTGTCCCTTATTTCCTCTTCATCCAAGGTTTCCTATCACTAGAAGGGGAATAAGAATACTTACATGTCTCTGTAAACTCTTCAAAAAGCAGATGAAGAGTCTAGGTAACATTATTGCTGTTAAGGAATAGCAATTTGCAGTGTATTTTGACTGAGCCAGATAAACATTCTATATTTCATTATTAGATGCAAAATCAGTAATTTGAGGAAATATTAATGTTAAAGAAATATTGAATAAAACCTGCAACAGTTTCCTGGTGATTGGACCAGTTGTGATGGATGTTTTACTTTACTCAACATTTTAGAAAAGGCTGTACTAAATACATTTATTAATTAGGCTACAGGGATTTTTCTTCTTTTTTTTTTGTACTGAATTAGAAAATTCTTGTGAAAGTGCAGCTTCTATGAAGATGAGGCAAGTCGATTTATTAGTTTGGGGTGACAAACTTGGTAAACTCACTGTGTGCACTTCCTTTTACTTTACTGAAAACCAAGCATGTCACAGTCTCCTATTTTCATCACAAAAGAACAGAGAAAAGGAACAACTGGTAATGGGAAAATGTTTACAAACCTTACTGTAAGATATGATTGGGACCGCTTTGTATTACAGCTTTCATGCAGCTGTATTATGATGTAGTAAAGATGGAAATAACTTATGTTTTGAGAAGGATGTCAGTCAATAAAAATCTATAGATTACCAGAATTTGCTGGTTTCATTTCTTGAAGCCCTCTGAGAACTTTTCTCCACTAAGAACCACTAAAGAAATTCTCTTGTGAGTACTAAAATCCTGCTGGCTGGAACTAAACAGACCCCACAGAGTTGCTTTCTTGTGACTAATCTACTTCGAAGATTTTTCACTGGTCATTTTCCTGTTAACCCCTAAAGTAAACTTCCTGTACTTTTTGATTGTTTTTTCTTTGGTGGGGGATTTGTTTGTTTGTTTTGTGGGCTTTTTTTAATGGATAAACATAACCAGAAAGTGAAACTAATCCTAATGTGACCTTTTTATCTTGGCTTCCACCCATGTGGAGTCAGAACCTTGATCCAACATGTCAAGAGCATCTGGAGCCTTGACCTGTTAGTGAACTATCTAGGTACTACTAGAGTAAAAACTGAGAAAAAATATATTAACTAGAGGAGTAATTTCAGTTTCAGTTTCTCTCTAATGCAGTGACTCACAAGATTTCTGAAGAAAATGGGTGGAATCCATAATCTTTTGGTAAGAAGACTCTTTCAAGCCAGATTAGATAGTTATCAGCAGATTGAAATATATTGCCTTAGGTTGAGCTGTGAGACACACGAAATAAACCCCACAGCCCCAGCCAAAAAACAAGTCTCCATGGCTCCAGAGGAACCAAAATATTAACTAGAACCCTCGCCCGAGTGAGGGACTCAAGTGAACATACAGATGATCAACTGTATAATTTAGATTTCTCCAGTATGTTCTATCAGTTATGTACTATATTTGCCAAGACTGCTGTATTTGCTTTGTGTGTGTCTACACATGCAAAGAAGTGTGAACTAACAATATATTAACAGCTCCTATCATATGTAATATCTTTTTCTATTGCTATACAACATTTCATAATACCAGGTAAACAAAGTTTTTACTCCAAAATTTTTATATGAAGAGGAATTTCCTTTTAAAAGCCTTGTCATTAGATTTCAGGGAACATCTGTATTTACATGGAAATAACACACTGAAGTAATGGGATATTCTATACCTTGCAGTGACCCCAGTGGGTGTGTTAGTGCCTATGAAAGACATTTCAGATGGACACATAAGGGGGAATACAAATTAAGAACCTGTTTTCACAAAGATCCCATGCTACAGAAACATAGGACTGGCATCACCCTGGGAAAGGAATCAGAAATGGGTGGACTTCCATGCCCTAAAAATTACCTGATCCCACAAAAAGGAATGAGAAAAAAGCAAATGTTGAAAAAAATGCTGACACCCCCCTCCCCCAAATGCTGAAAACGAACTGTAGGTTATCTCCCCATTCTCTTTAACCTTGCTTTCTGTTTGCCGTTCGTTATGGGAAAGAAGCACTAGGTGTTCCAGCTTTACCACCCAGCGGTATTTTCTGCAATCATCAGCTGCATCTGAGTAAGCAGAGCTATTTTTAAATCCCCAGCCACCTCAAACAGTAAAGCAATCACATAACTGCAGAGTCATGCACAGCACGGGGAATCACTCCTCCGGGTTTGCAACGTCATGCGAAGGGGAAAGGTGTACAAACTATATCCCACAGATTTTCATGAGTTTGTGACTAAGTCTCGGTTTCAGACTCTGTCCTTACCCATAACAAAATGCTCTCTGAAATTTTCCTGTAGTTGCACTAACAAGTTAAAGTCCAGGTTCTGTCAGATTTCTTTTGGTGGCAAGAAAATTTCAGAAAGTCATGACAGCCACTTTCCTGGCTGACACATCAAGGACCAAACTGGGGACCTCCAGAATGAGAAACGTGACAGTCCTGAGCACTGAACCCTAGCATAAACTGCTGTGCTACAACTTCTGCTTCTTCTTGTTTAGCTCATAGACTTGAACACTTGATGTGCTTTGTTAAACAAATACAACTAGAAACAAAGTTCAGAACAATGCAAACTGAAAGAAATCAAATGCCACATGCTACAGCTCTAACGTGCCACATTTTCCCAGCAAGTGTCTAGGAAGTGATGTTCCTGTTTCATTAAATACTCATTTAACAGCCTGACTGTTCTACGTAAATCAGCATGATATAAGAAGAGGTACTCAAACATTAACATGACCCAGAGATTAGTACATAAGTTGAGTGTATAAAAGCAGAGATGTTCTTTACAGAGATGTGCTAAGGGGGCCTGGCATCGTTTATGTACAAGGCAGGATGTCACTGCATACATTCTGACCTCCCAACATAAGCTTATTGATGTTTGACATCAGCTTTTAGAATTTTAAGTGGAGACACCAGAAGAGCGACAGTGATAAACATAGCTGAACCTTTCAGTATGTACAGGCAAACCATTTTCAAGCATGTGGCAAAATGTCAACTTTCACTTCTCCCAGATACAGCACAGCACACAGACTTTAAACAAAAAACAACAGCAAGCACGTGTAAAGGAAAATAATCCAAGCTTTTCTTGGGGAGAATAAAACAGAGCAAATGCAGTAAGGTCCCATCAGTTACTCAAAGAGATGTTGTGATAGGCCAGCTTCTTACAGAGATTTGTGCAGTTATTCAGTTTTTGAAGTTTGTTCCTGCACTCTGATCTCTGTTACCCAGTCTGCTTCTGTGTTAGTGTGCTCCTGGGTGCCTTTTGGGGATAGAACAATTACATCTTTAAGAGCATAGTTAGGGGACTGTTTGCTCAATGGTCAGACGATTTGCACAGGACTCTGCTGAAGTTTTTCACTTCCAGTTACCTCACAATCAGCCTCCTATGAAGGAGGAGTGTGCTGAAAGGAGGAGCTATATGCCCAAACCCATGTGCCAGGGCATGTGCTATGTGCTTCAGGCTAGAAACACAAAAATTGGGAGGATACAAAGCAGTATTCCCGTTACTAACAAAACAAACAATACCCCACCCTCAGCTCCTCAGGGCTGTGTGAGTGGGCTGCTGCACAAGGGAAGATAACATGGGAACCAAGAGGTCAGCAGGCAGGGGCAGCATGCTCACCCATGAAAGCCACAATCCTGCAGGACCCAAACCAGGGGTGCAGAGGAGCTCCCCTGGCAGGAACCAGGGTCAGCCAACAGCCAGGTGTTTGCCAAAGAGTCCCTGGTGAGGCAAGCTAGGGGCAGAGAGGCAGAGTCAGATCAGCAAAGTCCATGGCCAGTGTACCAGAACCCCTATACTGGTGCTTGAGCAGAGATCAACACTGTTGGCCTGAGCTTAAAAGCAGCTGCAGAGCCTCTTGGTCCACCCATCACCCCAACAGCAGGTCACATATGCAATACTGCTTGAAAAAGAGAAAGTTAAAAGCCCCTTGCATGAAAACTAGGGATGTGAACCAAAGGCTGGCTGTGTATGTGTAGTTTTTAAGCTCGATGCTGCATCATGCAGCCTGGGAAGCAGGGGAATCTGCCAGCCCGATTTCAAGGCAAAAGTTCTGCGAAAAGGGGCTATTCTCGACCCCACTTGTTACAACCCCCATCACAACAAGCATTCACAGTGTTGCTGGGTGGTTTTCTCTGCTTCAGCAAAGGAGGAAAAATATGGAAAAACAATCTTTTTGAATGGTTTGCTTCATGTGAGTGGCAGAATGACTTCTGCATATTAACCAACTACATCACACACTGGATCACCACCAGCCAAGAGTACATATTTCATAGAAACATGGAATCGTTTAGGTTGGAAAAGACCTTTCAGATAATTGAGTCCAATTGTTAACCCAGCATTGCCAAGTCCACCACTAAACCACATCCCTAAGTGCCACATCTAAATGTCTTTTAACTACCTCCAGGGATGATGACCCAGCCACTGCCCCGGGGAGCTTGTTCCAACACTTGACAAACCTTTTGGTGAAGAAATTTTTCTGAATATCCAATATAAAGCTTCCCTGGCTCAACTTGCATCAAATACACATGGTGTGGGTATTTCCCAGTCTTCCTCCATGCCAGTTGCTACACGCAAATGTCTTCCCATCTTATCTTCTCCAAGAATCAAATAACATCGTATTACTTTCATACAAGTGATGCACATGCTGGGAAAATGAAGTACACCTCTTATGCAAATTTGGAATCAAGAACCATAAATGGTAGATATTAATTCAAATTACTCAGCATCAGAAGTAAAAGTAATAATACACTTTCACCACTCCCCATCACACTGAGCATGCTACACTTTGAGAAAGGCATCACTTCCCTATTCTGCCACATCTCATAATGGGGCATAGTCACTGCAAGGCTGACACTCTCAGAGAGCTGGGGAGAATTATGGACATAATCCATTTCCACATGTGGAGAAGACTGTGTACACAAGGCTAGGAAAAGATGGATTTGGACAGGATGGCAAGGCCCTTCTTCATTATCTGCCCTTGTGGATTCTGAAGGCTCCAAATTTCTTTGTAAGCCTAAAACCATAGCTTTACAGATAAGAAAAAAATCAGCATCAGGCTGACTCCTCCGGCAAGGCTCTCAGCACTTGTGCACTGGTGAGGAACAGCCCATGAAATTCCAGGCAGTCCCTGAAGCACTGACCAGCTCGATATTGAAAGAGCAGCATGGGGCTTGAGCAGGGACAGTGTTTCTCTACTCCCTGCAAAAGCATCTCTTCTTTCCAATGGGGCACCTGAAGGAGCACAGGACACTCAAACTGCTCCTTACATGTAGTAGACAGGAAAGCCCTTTTATCAGTGTGTTCACAGACAGTGCACACACAGGAAGGTCAGTTTCTCAGAATCACAGAATCAACAAGGTTGGAAAAGACCTCTGAGATCATCAACTCATGATGTCCAACCTAGGACCGAACATGACTTCTCAATTCCATTTGCCTCTGCCCAAGAGTATTAGATACCTCTTCTGCAAATCCCACGTACAGGCTGCTGCAGGAACAAATACATAGTGATCACCCTGGAGGTAACAGCACTTTGAATATCAGAAGAGCTACAGAAAAGCCATTGACATGACAAGTATCATGGTTCCCTTGTAGTAAAACCAACCTGTAGCTGTCACGGAGAGATGCTGGTAAATTTTGAAGGTGCTGTTCTTGGCTTACACTGCTCTGCAGAAAAGGTACTTCTGAGAATTTTGCTGAGGTTGGATACATTATTAATAAAGATAGGAAAAGAAGAGGCCGGAAAATATCTTCTAGTATAGATTGATGTTAATCCATAGGTGAACCTGGAAAAGAGACAAATTCTCTTTTTTGATTCAACATAATTTTTTCTATTAGCAGTAGCACTGAACCAATTCTGATCCTATTATTATCAGCCATTACATCTAGAAAATTATCTATTCTTTTCCCAAGTCTTTTCAATGTTTTTAGCTCAAGCATTTTTTGCCTCTTCAGCTCATAATCTTTTGATATTATATGCAACTTGGAACAAATCTCTTGATATCTCACTGCTTCAGGTCTCCTCATTCCAAAATAGAGAAAAAAGACTTCCTTGCCTGCTTTTGTTCTCTTAAATTAAAATTGCAAGAACCATGTAAATGCTACCAAATACTGATGTCTTCCCCAGCCTCTCTTTGGAGTAACAATTCTTGTACTGAGTTTGGTTGGCAGGGAGCTAATTTTCTTCACAGCAGGCTATATGATGCTGTCTGAGACCACAGCAGCGCTGATAACAGCGCAGTGCTTTAGCTATTGCTGATACCCACCACCAAGGCCTTCTCTGCTTCTCACTCCCCCCACCAGGAGCAGGCTGGACATGGGCAGGAGGCTGGGAGAGGGCACAGGCAGGACAGCTGACCCCAGATGGCCAAAGAGCAATGAAACTGGGCAGGTGGTGTGTCAAAAGGAGCCATTACTCAGAGGCTGTCTGGCCATCAGGCTGCTGGTGGGAAGTGATGAGTGATCACCTTCACATCACTTGTTTGGTTTCTTTTTCTTGTCTCTGTAATTAAACTGTCCTCACCACACCACACAAGTTCTTCTTGCATCTGATTCTCTCTGCCATCCTGCTGGGGAGTGGAGTGAGTGTGTGGATGTGGGGCGCTTATCAGCCAGCTGGGGTCAACTCCTCACACTCCTCTAGTACCTCTGAAAGTAAATCATGCCCAAAGCACAGTTTTGTTCTCAACAGCTAATTTGTCTACTCTCATTATCACGCAGGCGAACTCCTTCACTCCACTTCCTTTAAGTTTACAAGAAACCTATAATTTTGCCTACAGGAAAGAACCATGAACCAAGAGTCGGATTCATTATCTGGCAAATTCATAGCTTTTCTTTCATTCTGAGACACTTCCTGCATAGCTCGCAGGAAAAAAGAGATGGGGGAGATTATGTTTCATTTTTCAAAGCTGTTGGGTCAGCTAATGGCCATCACCATTGTTTCAGAAATCAGATTTTAAAAAAAATACTAAAAGTTGCTTTATCTGTAAATCGCAGTAATCATGGTGCAAAAGTGATATACAGATATACCAGAAGCAAAGTTTGTAGGGAGAGACAGACCAACTAAACTAAGGAGGTAGAGATGATCTCAAAAAGTTTTTGTTCTTTTCCCAGCTATATCAAAAGGATCCAAAAAGAATACTCTCCCCCTAAGCTCTACCTTGTAACAACATATCTAAGTTTTTCAGAAGGTGTAGTTTCAGTAAATACAAGATTATGACAATATTATAATCAGCTCTTAGAGACACAGGAATATTTCCAAAGTTGGTTACATGAAAACTGCAACTTCAGTGAGAATCCTTGAAGTTCAAAACCACTGCACTCTCTATTTGTTCAGTAAAATATATTAGTAGTTCTAATCAGAAGCTTTAATGAAAATCATACGTCTAAGATTCCCTGTGGTCCTTCTTCTACTGCTTAGGGCAAGAAGATAGTGAAGATTTTGCCAAACAGCCAGCCATCTACCCTAAAATGTACATTAAGCCAGCAACAATCACAACATATTGCATAAATATAATTAAATGGAGAAAGCATTTAATTTAGAGCTAAAAAGATCTATTCCTTAGAAACAGGCATATTTCATTGTACCACGAGTGCAAGTTCCTGTGCCACTTAGTAGCTCATACAAATTCCGCTGTGAAAAAAGCTGCAGTGGCTTTTTTTCAGGAGTTATCACTTCCAAGAAATAACCTATTTTTTTGTACTGTTTCTTGATTTAATCTACAATCCATACATATCTGCATGTCCACATTAGACTCATTTATTGGGCTGAACAGGTACTGGTATACAGACTCCTCAGAAATACTGTTTGTGCTTGTTGCATTAATTCTGTTTGACAGCAAAAACTGTCAAAATGCTTGTCTGCTTCAATTATGATCTAGGACAGAGAACATGCTTACTCTTTCTTGTAACAAAAATAATTTTGAACAAGAGCTGAAGCTTTCAGCAGCTGGTATCCACATGGCATTAGTTCTTCACTTCAGTCTACAAAAGACTGAATATAATTTCAGTCTACAAGTGACCTGTATTGAAAGCTCTGCTGAAAACTGTTTTCCCTATCCTGCCAGGGTGTTTGATGGATTTTCTGCTTTATAGATGGCGCTCCAGAGGAATGTTACCATGTTGTTTCTTGCCTTTCAACTGGACACTAATCAGGATTTTGGGAAATGTTGCTGTTTCTGTGGAAATGGCATGGTGTGGGGGAGAAGAGTGAATGGTGTGATAAGGACACTTCCACTTCCTACTTCTGTTTACTTAAGTCCTCCCAGCACTCCTTCAACATTCTAGTTCTGAAAACTATTTCACCATCTAGTACCAAGGACATTTTAAGAAGTCTCCAATATTTCTTTTTTCCTGATTTAGGAATAGAACTTCTACTCAACTACAATTTCTTTTGAGGTTCCTGATAGTCTCAGGAAATCACCTGTCACAAGCATCCTTTAAAACAAATGTTTAAAATAAAGCATTTAAATCAGAAATTTATCTAACCAAACACTAGAAGTCCATTTGCTCTTTGTCAGAAAAGCTAAGATCAGAAATGTGTAAACTGATTTTGTTTTAGTTAGAATGAGTGGTCTGGATCAGAGACACCGTGGACACTGCTTTAGGAAGCTTCATTACACTACATTAATATATCAAAGAAATCCACAAACAATTCAGTTTGTTTCCAGTCTTGCAAGTGAATGCCTAGCATTTAGTCATACTTAGTAATTTTATTTTTTCCCCTCAAATTAGCTTTAAAACTCCCTGGCCTTTGAGAAAAGATGAAGAACAGAAATTCACAGCACTCTATATTAACCAGAGCAGAAAATCCAATCAATATATATTGAAACCAAAAAAAATCAGTAATATGGACTATATGTTAGGGAGTGTTTCCTACAACCCAAAAAATGATTTGTCTGCAGCATTTCAAACGATCAGATTTAGGGGAAAATGTTCTATGACATCTACAAGCCAGGATATTCTGCACAGCTCACCAAGAATAAATAGACAAAATAAAAAAAATAATAAATGGTCAAACCCCAGACTTTTATACAATACAAGCTCAAAGAACTTGCTTCTAAGTAGGAGTAGTGGCTGCAGAAGTCTAAGCCTGTAAGTATGGAAATGATCTCCTGTTGTTGGTAACTTACGTTCAGCAAATAGCTTTTCACATTCCTATAAATAGAAGCACAACTCAAAAATCAGTGATGTCATCACAGAGTTTCCTAAGGGACCAAGCACACTGCTTGAACTTCTCGGATCAAGAGACAGCATCAGCAGCTGAAATAAATTCCAGTTTGCAAGGTCAGACCTACTGAACTGGTACTACTGCACCATGGGCAAATAAAAGAGAAACTGCAAAAAGTAAGAATATCCCTAAGAAACTAAAGCAGGGCCTGAAATGGCTGAACACATGGAGGGGATATGTACAGTACCACTGAGCCTGCACAGAAAGGTGAACTGCAGCAGAGATCCAAAGCTCTGAAGAGTAACAGAGGCATAACAGAAACCTTTTGCCTGGACATAGACATGAACAGACCAACAGACTTGTGAGAGATCCATACAAGTGCATATCCAGCTTATCTACCAGCATCTGCAAAGATGAGACTGAACCACTTTAGTTCATACAAATGTAAAAGAAACACTTCTTAGGGAAAAGCACAAGGACTGCTTTGGATCTGACCAATGTCACAGTTCTTCATTCCAGTTATTTCAGCCTTACTGTGATTAGGAACATGGGTCCTAGGAATTGGTTTTGACTGTGCAAAAAAAAAAATAAAAATGGAGAAAAACAAATTAGAAATAAATAAAACCCATTCTATTTCCCCTAACTAAACTCTTTTCATGTGTATAAACGTAAAACAAGACTGATAAAGGAACATTGTGATCCAAGTCAGAGCCTCAATACGGAGAGACAGCTGCACACGTAAGTCACAGCAATGAGTTCATGCAATTTGGGGAATCCTGAAAGGCCTCGAGCAACCTCTCAGTGAGTTTGTCATTGCAACCACAGAACATTAGATCATCAGAACATCCAACAGAATAACCCATGTAAAGGATGTTTAGCCCTTCCCACGTAAGCAGTGTAAACATAGCTGCAGTTCATAATTGTTGATAATCTATGAGTCACAAAAGCATCAAAATCCATTGCTCTGCATGAAAATCAGGTTCTTGGACACACTGCACAATCAACAGCAAAGGAAATGTGAACTGTTATTGCTTTTTTGAGCCTATGGCAGCCAGAGGATCACTCACTACATTTGTAATTAGTTCTGCTCAGATAAAAGAGCTCAAAGACACGTAACACTTCCTAAGTGTCATTATGTCATGACCTACTCTCCAGGACAATTAGCAGTGACAAGACCACAGTGTAAACCACAGCTTGATTGGTTCAACAACATCTGGAGTTCACAAGTTAAAAATACAGTTTCTTACCAATTGAGCAGATGTCACTATTTAGAAAATGACAGACCCAATATGTTGTACAGCCTTGTCCACAGAGAATTACACTTTCAAATATAAAGACTGGTATAATTTGTGTTAATGTTACAGAGATAGAGCTACTACATTCAGAGGAATTATGTGTATCAACTCTACAAAAACTCGCGCTTTAAAATGAGATTTTAAATATATCTACAGCTATGTACACTTACCTAATCTACCTAAACTGTTCACCTTTCTTCCTTCCTGGTTTCCCAAGATCTGCTTCACCTCCTTTTTGTTTCTAGGCAGTATCTAATCACTTTTGTTCATATACTGTATGACGTATCTCACACATTATAAATTGAGATGTGTATAGAATTACTCATTCAAAACAACTTTGTTTGGATTTCCTTAACAAAATCTGAGATTAAGTTTTTCTCACGTGATTTTAATATCCTGTTACATCCTATACTAAGAAAGAGTTAAAGTGAATTTCACCTTGTATTTCATGTTGAGACCAGTAAGGTATGGAAAATAACCTTTTTTTCCTTATATAAAGTTGTGCAGACCATACCTGTTGTTCATGCAGTTATTTGCTGACCAGAATTACTGTACTTAATAAGCCTTCATGATTGTCCAAATACAAAGAAAGGAAAAGCACCCACAAACCAACTGCTTTATCAGTAAATTGAGCGAACAGCACACAAGAAGCAATCCAGGAAAAGCCAGGTACACTATGAAACACGTCTTTAGATGTGACTCATTCTTTGGCACCAGCTTCTTTTACTGAATTCCCAGGAATTCCTCTGCATTTCAGAACTAACAAAACAAAACAGTCATGTAAGGGCATTCCCAAGAACATCTGGGATCAGTTTCTTACTCAAGACTTACGCAGGCCAAATTTCCCTTAAGTCAGGGGTGTTTTCCTTGGGGGAGTGCTGGCTTAATCCAAAGCACTATTCAGTCTGAGTTTACAGTAATCAAATACAATGCTCGATTTTAATATACTGATACAATAGTACAAATATAACAGTGTTATAAAGGATTCTGTTTAGTGGCTAACTAAATTCCCTGATGCTCAGTGTAATGATATCACTGCCCCATCTGCAAACATGGCATTGCTGAGTTCACTTGTAGTTTCCTATTTGAATTGGCAGGAAACCAAGCCTTTCTGCATTTACAGGGCTCCATCATATGTTTCTACAAAATATTTCTGTCAGTTAGCAAAAGCAATGTTCTCCAAATTTTCCACTTAGCTCTGCCTGTAGCACAGTAATGAAAATGTAACTCAAAGTCTATGGTTTTTTCCCTTTTCCTAATAGTCTACACAAAAACTATAAAGTGCAGGTATTTTAAAGCAGGAAACTTTACTTTCTTCACAGCAAAATCAGTGTCTTAAGGTTGGAGAATGTAACTCTACAAGTAAAAAGACAAAAATTGTATTCCCTCAACTTCCACACAGATTTTTCACTGGCCTTAATCATGGGGTATTTACATTATTTATTAGATGAAGTGGCAAATACACCAGGGACCTGTACCACAGACAACTGTTTTACCCTTTTCTGTCACACAGGATTTTCTATGCACTTAAATTCTGTTATGTTTCTAGAAATAGCTAAGTCAATGGGCCATTTTGAATTTATGACTCCTAATATTTTAGATAACTCTTTCTACCATAATTAAGATGACAAAATAATGACTTTTCACCTCAAAAAAGCTTAATTGAATCATACAAGAGTTCACGTTAGCAGGACCCTTCGGAGGTCTCTTGCCCTAACTCCTGCTGAAAGCACTTCCAATGTTTGAGTCCCCTTACAGAACAATAGTTTTCTCTGTACTTGATTCCAACTTACCTTGTTTGAATTTACACCCATTGCCTTCATGAAAGGCTGAAATTTTCTGTGTTGTATTTAATATACACCAGTACCATGAGGCCTTTAATTCATCACCAGTGCAGCCAACTGTCTCAACACTCAAGTTCATCATCTTCTCCTTTCATCGGGTTCCCATTCCTGTAAATTCTCCCACACAAATTCTTCATTGCTGTGTCTTTTTACCCTGACCTCTGTTAACACAGGAGACTGCTCTCTATCACACCAAATAAAGTCTTTTCTTTTCGCCCCCTCAATCAGTTTCATGTGGTGATTTCCACTCGCTGTTGGACAGTTGTGCTTCTTGGTCCAGAAACGTCTCCAGTGACTGTGCTGAACCTCGTGCAGTAGGTCTGTGTGCACACACAGAGCTAGTGTTGTATACATTATTATGCACATGGACACATATACACACAATAAATACTATTGCAAATAATAACAAAATGTAACATGGGCTTTACTTTTGTACCGGTTTAAGGCTTTTTCCTCCCATGCTGTTCCACCAGAATAGTAACACAGACACAACAAAACCAATCCAAAATATGCAGTCAGTCCAACTTACTGTACTCCCCTCCTCCTGTGAGAAACACCACACCTGTGCACCCTTTCTAACAGCACTATTATTGATTAACAAGTTCTGTCTCTATGCTGCCAGTAAGTCCCCACCCGGGGCGGCCGGCGGGCACCTGTTTGTTCAGTGTCGGGCAGCTGCTTTCTGCTCATCCTGAGGCTCGGAAGGCCGGCTGGCCGTGTGAACACTGACCAGCGGAGCATCCCGCTCTCTCCGAGGCCGTTCCTAAGCCAGCTCCTCCTCCAAACCCGCGCACAGGTGGGCGCCTTTGAGGAGAGCGCTGCCCTGCCCGGCTCCAGGGCCGCCGGGGCAGCTGCGGCACACACGGAGCATTTCCTGCTGTTTCTTCCCCGGGGGTCGTGGCTGGGCTGGAGGTGTGTGCCCCATGGCGGGGAGGCGGGGAAAGTCCCGCTGCGGGACGGGAATCCCCGCACCGGCGCCGGCAGGACGCGGCGCTGCGGCCCTTTCGCAACACCGACCCGGCCCCGTGCCCAGGCCTAGCCCCGGGCCCAGGCCTAGCCCCGTGCCCAGCCCCGCCGCGCCGCGCCGCGCCGCCCCGCACCGAACCACCCTGCCCCGCACGGCCTT
>JAWWEE010000122.1:65344450-65470352 GCA_035221455.1 Xenops minutus
ACGGCCTTCCCCCGGCCCGGGAGCCCCCTCTCCCCCCGGGCTCCTCCCTGTCCCTCAGGTTTCCCCGCCCGGGGCTCCCCCGGGGCGGAGCGGCCCCACCCCCGGCCCCGCCCCGGCCCGGCCCGGCCCGGCCAGCGCTTAAAGCGGAGCGGCCCTTCCTCCTCCCCCGGCGGGGCTGGCAGGGACACGGAACGCGGAGCGGCTGCTGCCGGGCCCTGCTCCTCCCTGCGGGTTTTATGCACCTGCCCGGGCCGCCGCTCGCCCTGGAGAAGGAGGAGGAGGCGAAGGGCGCCGTCCCGGCCATGTGCTCGGTGAGCGAGGGCGGCAGCGCAGACCCGTTCGTGGCGCGGCTCAGGCAGGTGGAGGAGGCGCTGGAGCGGCTGCAGCGGGAGAACCGCAGCCTGCGGAGCAAGGTGCCGCGCTACAACGCGCTGTGCACGCTGTACCACGAGTCGGCGCAGCAGCTGCAGCAGCTCCAGCGGCAGCTGGCGGCCAAGGAGGCGACCATCGGCGAGCTGCGGGCCGCGCTGGGCCGGCGGGGGCAGCCCCCGGGCGCGGCCGGGCCCGGGGCCGAGGCGGAGGCGGCGGGGTCGCTGGTGGAGAGCCTGCTGGAGCAGCTGGGGCAGGCCCGGCAGCAGCTGCGGGACTGCGAGCGGCTCTCGGCGCGCAGGCTGGAGGCGCTCGGGCAGGTACGGGGCGCGGGGTGCGGGGTGCGGCGAGCCGTGGTGATGATGGTGATGGTGATGATGATGATGGTGCTGATGATGATGGTGATGACGATGGTGCCGCTGCGTTCGGCAGGACCGGCCCCGCCGCTCGACCGTGCCCAAGGCCGCCCGCGGCCACGGTGCGGGTTTAGTTAACGCAGGGCTAAGGTCGAAACAGTGGAGTCCTGAGACAAAACCAGCGTGGCGCTGTGGGTCTTCGTGCGGCTGTTTTCGTAAGGAGAAAGAAAAATAGGAAAAAAGAAAACAAACCTCTGAATTTGGAATTCTGTATTACTGATTGAAGACTGAAAATCTTTTCTAAGATGATGCCACTAATTTTTCTATTAAAGTGTGGTCTGTTGCTTTTTGGGTTTTTTGTTGTTTTTTTTTTTTCCTTTGGTTGTTTTTTTAAGTGCTCTTAAAAAATGAATCTTTGTATTGACATTAAGGCTGGATTTCAGTACTTGGAGAAGTAACTGATAAGTCTAGATTGTGAGGAGATGGATAGGGAAATGGGTAACTTTTTCTGACAGGAAAAAAGTCTCAAAACTGCATCCCCTCCATTCAGCACAAGTGCTGTTTTGGTTATTGTCATTAAGACTTTCCCATGTTCAGTCTGAAATACTCAAAGAATTTTAAGGCATCTGTTTCCAGATGAATCTGCATGAAATAATTTCCAAATTGAGAAGCAGTACTTAAAATTGAAACAAGTATTTTTGTCATAAGTAATCTCTTGACCGAATGCTCATACAAAACATTTTCTATATATGATACTTACCTAAGATACATTTCAAAAGGTTCATGTTTGGAAATTTGTTATAAGAGATGATCCTACTGACACTTTGCAGGCAGATGACAAACCTGTGGTATCTGAACATATTTTGAAGGCTGATGCTAAATATCTTTAAGACTTAGCAAAGGGGAAGTTTAGCATTTAGCATGATGCTAAAGAATTTAAATGTCAGTAATAAGAAGTTCTAGTTCTGCATGTTAGATTTTAATATTTATTTCTTGAAAGATGAAAATGTTATGCCCAATCAGAACACTGAAATAATGGACACTAAAATAATAACGGGAATGGTAGAGTAAAGCTTGTAGCTGTCTCATTGTCTGCACTGGCATCCAGGGCATCCTTGGTTCTGGAGGAGCAGTGCTGCAGAGGTTTCTGTTACCAGCATCTGCTTCTCCTGGAGGGTATGGAGCACAAGTGCTTCACAAGTATTTTAGGTGCATGGAGTTACAGGTGGTTTGCCCCAGTCAGCAAGCAAAACACCTGCAGAGCTGTTACCTTAAGGCAGCTTCCAATCCAACAAGAACATGAGGCAAGAAGATACACAGTTGTTTCCCAAGAGTATGTCAGACCCCCTCATGTACCTTGGAGAATTAGCTATGGCCAAACGAGAGCCATTGCTGCCACCCAGATTTGATTTTCTGTTTGCTTGTCCTTACCTGTCCTCACCTTGCTGTTCACATCCTTTCCTAGGTGGGAAAGTTGCTCTGGATGCTACCTCTGCTTTATCCTTGTGACATTGCCAGGCAGTGAATACACTTCACTGGGTTTTGATAAGATGACTTTACAGTCATTTTGGTTTATTTTTTGAGGGCAATCTCTACTATCTGGTAATTTAGAGTACAGGACCTGTAAGCATTTCTCAGTCTCCACAGTTATTCCTTTTAACAGTTTTATCTAAGTTCCATCTTTAGTTTGTTGCTGCTGTGTATCTATTCATAAAATTTTCCTGAATTTTGCTGCTTGTTTCTCCATTCTGCTGACTAGAAAGTGCTTGTATAGCTGCCTATGCAGTTCTTTACTGATTGATCTATTAGTTCCAAGGTCCTGAAATTATAGAGATGAATTGTATTTTTTTACTTTTTAAGTACTTTGCAGTGAGTATAGGAGCAATACAGAATTACTGCAGTAGGGAATTCAGTCTTAGACATATTTTGGCTTTTGAGTTTACTTTGCTTTTAAGTAACAACTTCCCCTCCCCCTTCTGTTTAGGAAGTACATAAGTTGAATCAGCAGCTAGAGGAGAAAAATGGAGAGATACAGCAGATGTTAAATCAGCCTCCATATGAAAAGGAGAGAGAGATCTTACGACTGCAGAAGACCTTGGCAGAGAAAGAGAAGGCTCAAGCCACCAGTGATGTTTTGTGCCGTTCACTCACTGATGAAACTCACCAACTTCAACGCAAATTAGCATCCACAGCAGAAATGTGTCAACATCTGGCAAAATGTCTAGAAGAGAAGCAAAGAAAGGAGAAGCGGAATTCAGATGACCAGATACCTACTGAAAGATCTAATCAGGTACTCTTACAGCTACCGTGTGTCTTTAATGTCTTATTAGCTTCTAAGGTGTTAATTGTAATATGATAGTTGCAGCTGGGGAATGGTGAGAAACATCCCTTTGAACAATTTCTTGTAGGGTGTAAAGACTTCCATGGCAAGCTCTAAGTAACTCCAAGTACCAAAAATTTAGGATGGAAGCAGCTGTCTATCACTTTAATTGTGGCTATCTCATCATTGGAGGCTTTTCTTGGAGAGGAGAAGAACTTCAGACGTTCCTTCCAGCCTCAGCAATTCCACAACTACAATTCTTCTCTCCATATACAGGAGACAGCACCTTCCTTATACCACTCTCTGCTTCTGTGCAGCACTAGATGGTGCTGTGCTTTTGAAGGTGATCTCTCCTGATTACCTATTTAAGCATCAAAATCAGAAAACAAAGTGGTTATTTCAAAGTAGTAGTTATATTACAAACTCTATAGCACCTGGTCTCCTCAGATCAGGACTTCACACGTAGACCTTCAGAAAGTTGGTTAGGGAAGAATGAGTCAAGGTGTCTTACCTTTTTATTTTTTGCTCTGGGATTCCCCCTGGCCTCTCAGTGCAAGGCAATGTTTCTCTTCAGGAGGGATGTTTAGAAAAAATGCTTCAGAATAGGGTGGTGGCAGAAATGCTACTGTGGAGCACAAACACCTGGATTTTGGTGTACTTTGCCAATTACTGTGTGGCTTTGCCACATTGTCACCTCAGCTGAAGCTTCTCAGCTTACCCTTGAGGTAGATCACATTGTTCTGTTGCTCCAAAAGCCCTGATGGCTCAGAGTCATTAGGGAATTCATTGTAGTGCTGTTAAGAAAATAACATTAGTGGTGCTACCTTAAGTAAGTCAGAGTACTGAGTAGGGTGCCACAGCCAGGCATCACAAAAATGAATAATTCTGTCTCATGCTCTTTCTGCTACATCTTGGTAATGCTTTTCTTCACATGACCACTCATCTGTGCTGTTGTGATAAAATCTCTATGTGCTCGTGTCTACTCTGTAAAACATCCCAGAAGTGTTTCCAAAGAAAACTTACACTACAGTTACCGGTCAGAAATAGAGGTTGAGTAGATGGAAGAAACAAGGACTTTTTAAGAGACTTGAAGCATTTGGTATTTTTGAGGAAAGTTTACATGTATTTTACGTGTAATTGATAGACAGGAAACTTGATTGACTTTGATATATGTAATAAGTAGCTAACCTTGTACAGTGGGGACTTCCCTGTTGAAGAGGAGAAATTTCAGATGCCATTGCTAGCTGATTCTAGGGAATTTTGCACAAAAGTGTTCTATATTACTCATGTACACCGGGGTTTTTTAAGCAGATGTCACCACTGTAAAAAAGAGGTATCATTTTAGTCAATTATTTAGCAAGCAGGGTTTTTTCCCCTCACTAATTTCTTCCTAGTACTGGCCAAAATTGACAGTAATAACAAAGCAAGATGAAGGCATATCTGTGTCTTTGTCATGCATTCTCTCACTCCGGACAAGTGGTTTTCCAAGGAGTTTGTGTAACCTGCTAAGCTCTGTTGTCATCAGGTCTATTTAAAAATAGTACCAAGGTGGTAAAAACCTGAGTACAGTTTTACTTACTAATAGTAAAAGCTGTAGGCTATACTATTAATATTTAGAAACACACTATGTAGAAATGAATAGACTTTGATGTATGTCGTTGTTTTATGGATAGCAAATAGTTTTAGAGGAATTTAAAGAAAAAGATTACTTACAGTTTAACAACATAGCCAAATAGCATCTGGGATTTTTATGTCCAAGTAACACTTGCTTTATTTGAAAGTTACAGCTTTTAGACAATGAAACTTCACTTCAGGCTCTTATCTGCAACCTACAAGATGAAAACAGGATGTTAAAACAAAAAGTAGCTCATGTGAGTACTTTCATTTTGTTTAAGACTTGATTTATTTTTTTGAATTACAGTAAATTTAGAATAGATAAGGCTGGGTTAATATAATTAAATGGCAGTTGAATGTAAGATAGTTTTTCTTTGTCCTTTCAACATGGCACTGTTTCTGTTCCCTTAGCTAAGAACAACTGATTACAATATTTTTAACATATTGGGGGTTTGTTGTTAAAAATACAGTGCAGAAAAAGATATTTGTGTTCCTTCCATGCATCCAGGAGAACAGCATTAGTCCCAAGGTGACCACCAACCCCTCCCATTCCACATTATTTAGTACTGTCCCTTTGGACTGTGGGAGGGGGAAGGCTGCCTGTGAAGCATCCCTCTTATAGTGTGCTAACTCCTGATCTCTTGCACAGTGGCTTATCCACACTCAGAGGTCCAGTCAGCATGTTATATTATCTTTTAGGAAAATTTTGGCCCTGCACATATGGGCAGTGTATGAAAGCTTAAAAGTTTGTGCCTTTCTGCCCTTCATGTCTCTCCTGGGTAAACTTTCAGGTGGAAGATTTAAATGCAAAATGGCAGAAATACGATGCGAGCAGGGACGAGTATGTGAAGAGACTCCACTTGCAGCTGAAAGAGATGAAGACACAACTGGAGCAGCAGCACGGCACGACTTCAGCACAAACAAACTCTGACCTGATGCACAAGGAGATATTTCGGTTAAACAAGCTACTGGAAGAAAAAATGAATGAGTGCATGAAAGCAAAGAGAGAACTGGAAGACATGAAGAAGGCTAGTGAAGGGGATAATGAGCGCATACAAATGCTGGAGCAACAGGTCATTAAGTTTCTTTTTCCTAGAGGTGGGAATTCTTGGTTTCTTCCAAGATCACTGAAGTTCAAGGGGGAACAATGGATGTATTTCTTGGATATTTGCCACATTTGGCTATATAGATACTTAACAACACAGATTTAAAGGAAACTCCCTAATTACAAGAACTACATGTGGTTCTGCTGGCCTTAATAAAAAATATGAAGGATCTGTAAAAGAAATACAAATACCTTTGAAGTACAGATATGATAGAGAAGATAATATTGAGATTCTAGGAATAAGTAACAAAGGAATCACAGCCTCAGCTTTTCAATCTCATTTGCCAGTGCTCTAACTTAACAAAATATTAACATAATCATTCTTTTTCAGGTCCTGGTTTACAAAGATGATTTCACATCTGAGAGATCAGACAGAGAACGAGCACAGAGTAAAATACAAGAACTTCAGGCAGAGGTTGTGTGTTTGCAACACCAGCTAGCAAGAAGACAGGTAAGAAAGCAGCATGCTGCTTTTTCAATTAAAGCATGTCAATAGGATTCTGGACTAAAATATACTTTTAAACATATTTTTAAAAACTCCTAATACTTCTAAAACCATTATAGCTCAGTCCAGCTATCAAAATCTTACACTATTTCATAGTTAGTTCTAGTGGAAATGCTTCCCAGTACAGATGTAATACCCCTTTCCAGTCTGTTTTCCTTCTGTTTTTAGATCAACATCGTAAGGGTGAATTCTTGAAAGGAAGAGGGCAATCTGACTCTTATAACAGTGGCATCTTTGAAGTAGCACACTAGCAGTAATCTGTGTTGGTTTTTTTTTAAATACAAATCTTCTTTACAACTATATTAAGAAAACTGCTTAATATTTTATTTGCAAATATCTGATAAATACTTGAGCAGTATTTCAGATCAAGGTGATAACATATCATCTGTTAAAGAATATCTTTTTACAGCATTGTTTTCAAGAGCTCTTCTTTCTCTTTCTAGGACTCAAGAGACACAAGTAGTCATTTCAGAGTTCATGGTGGTAAACAAAATCATTTGTATGTACAGACAAACATGGAACATCTACAGGGCAATAGCCCAGGACAAACAGGCACAAGAAGAACATCTTCACAGTCTGAACAAGCTTCTCCTCCTGTGGACAGTGGAAACTCGGGATCTGAAGGCAGGGCACAGGGTGAACTCAGATGCCCTCACTGCATGAGGTTTTTCAGAGATGAACTCAGTGATGAATTCCTCAAGCATGTTGCTGAATGTTGTCAGTGACCAAAGGATGTGAGGGGGTGTAAGGCAATCACTACTTTATAAACTTGGTTCTATACGTATTTCCTACATTCCTAAACCAGAGTAATTCAAATGGAGAGCTCTTGGGAATTAGGAGGATGAACAATATCTACCTCTTGTTTGATTTCACCTTATCTTGGGCTATGTGAAAGGCCTCAAGAGAAAGTAATTGCTTTTCTGAAGAATTATTTTTGACAGCTACGAGGGATAAGGCAAGCATAATGCAAGTTCTACTACAATCTAAACTGAAACCTACAGTGGTAGTTTAGCCTCAGCGTGCAGCTTGACTCGTATTTGGGTCTAGTTCTCTACCGCAGTCCGCAGTCTGATGGCTTGTGAAAAAAATCACTGAACTTGAAATCTTCCTCCTCTTCCAAAAATGTAGGCTGAAGAACAGGGAGGAACATTTTGGCAAAAGATAGGAAAGATTATTGTGCTCTGTCTGGATTAAAAGCGAAAGTATTTTCTTGTCTATTGAGGCTGAACTTTCAGACATTTCATCTGAAAATCCTTGTGTTTAACTGAAATCAGAAGAAGTGAAAAAAAAAATGTAAAAGGGCTGGTTATTGACTGAAACTAGCCTGTATTTTTGCACAGAAACAAGGTACAGGGATATTTATATTTTCTGTGCCATAAGTAACTATTCTACGGATTTGTAAATGTGTATTTGTGTAATTATTGATTCTTATTTTACTTAAGGGTTATTTTTATAATAAAAGTGATTGTGCAGTTGCTTTACTACATTAGTAAAGGGGTCAAAAATCTCCCAGTATAAGTATTTAAATGTGAAATAGTCCCAGTAACTATACTAAGGACTAATTAAATGTCATGGCTTCAGATATGAGTTATTTCATTACTTTGGTGATAATCAGCTTCTCAGACTATTTTCAAATGGGTTGAAAAAGTCACTCATCTGAGTGGAAGAATGACCTTTCAGAGGCACAGGAACACCTTTACTGCCTTCCTTGCCACACATCTGTGTCTATTTCAATGCTACCTTAAATTTCTGCTTATCCTGCCTGCATGGGTGAGAGAACTTCAGCAAATAGGAGGGTACTGTTTTGAGAAGATGTATCTGAAATTAAAGTGTACAAACAAGAGGGCCAAAGTTTTTTCCAGCTTTGGCTCTAGGTATTCTTCACTGTGCAAGAGTTGGGGTTAAGGATGGGATACAAAGTAAGGGCTGGTGCAACCATGATGCTTCCCAATTAAAGAAAACACTCCTGTCTTCTGCTTTGCTTTGTTCTCTGTTCTACACTTTAGGATTGTGGATATTTTTCTGGATATTTCCCTTTCAGGATCCTTTTGCAGCCCCAAAAGAAGACAGTGCTTTATGCTATTATTGCCTTACATGTGATGCTGCCAAAAAAAATTATTAGGCCATTGCATGCAGCATGCAAGTGCCTTAGTTATTATTAACCTAATCTACAACTGATGGCAAACCTGTGACTGATTAACTAGCTCAAACATGCAGAGATTTTTATTTTTCCTCTTTTTTACATTGCCTTTTAAGGTCTTAGAGATCAGATGCAGCCCACAGAATATAAGTTGAGAAACATGATTAAACTTCCTGTGGCATAAGCTAATCTTACTTTTTCTGACTGTTCTCATTAAACAAGCCTGGTTTACAGCTTCAGTGTACATCAATATGATATTGTCAGGGATTAATACAGCAGAATAGGGACTTAATTTTTTTTTATGTGATTCACACTACAAGACAGGTAAAAAGACAAAACTAACAGTAAAGCAAGTTAGATCTTGGGAGTGCCTTTCTTTAATAGCAGAGATGATGACTGCTTTAATATACATCAGAAGCTGCTGTAGGTTTCCACTCATATTAATATTCCTGGTGGTTGGACAGACTGACCTGCAACTATTAGAAATAAATGGAAGAATTAGATGTGAGAATCTGCAGTAAAAAGAAATTAACAGTACCAATTCATGTGGATTTAAATTCTGTGAATTAATCTCCAGTCAAAGCAGAGGTTAAGTGTCATACTAATCCTGGGAAAGGAGGGCTCTTTAGTGCTGGGAAACTGGATATACCTACAGTGAGGACAACATTGGACCAACAAACAAGTAAAGTTATAGATCAAGCACAGATTACCACTATGACCTAAAGCAATAAATACAATAATTGATGACTGGAGTTTGACTACCTGTGGCAAAAATCTAGGACAGATCTTCTGGTTTTCTGTATAAAAATATCTCCCTTCAGAGCTGTTTTACTTTACCATTTTCTACTGATTTTTTTTTTTTTTTCCTGGCTCATAAAAAGCCTTAATTCTTTCTTTCTTGTCTAGGCTTAACCTGGAAACCACTTACACTGTGAAGAACTACCAGTGTCTAACATGCAAATGTTTGTTTCCGATGATAGGGCATAAACTATTGGTCCTAAGAAAAGTTCTGTTACACAGTGCTTTGACTTGTACACCAAAGTCACTGGCAGATCTCTTGAAGAAACACCAGAAAGGCTTTACTTGCCCTCTCCTCACCAGGCAAAGCACACATCCCGAGGCATCCCCAATTGCCACCACCACCTATATCCACAAGTCACATCCTTCAGCTTTTAGACCCCAATGCATAAAACCTGTCAGCTCCACTCCAACACTGAAATGAAAGCAGCCACGAGTTTCCAGCATTTTTGAACCCTTTAAATTAAGAAAAACTCCTTCTGGCCTCACACTGCTGTTCTCTGCCTGGTGGATGGTCTTTCAAGTAGTATGTCTTGCTTGGTTAAATGGTAAGAACAACCCAGTTTCTTTCCTAAAAGAAAGTAATAAAGGTGTAATGAGTAAAAAAGTAACTGCATACAGTGAAAGGAACTTCAGTAGCATAAACTTTGTGAACTTTCATTATCCATTTGCACTACACTGGTCCACTTAAACACACATCATCTGTAAAGCTGCAGAGACATGTCCTCACATGAGAGACTCCTGAATCATACAGAAAAGCTATGTGACTGTGTGGAACTCCATTTCTTAATTGCTGTACTGGTAACACAAGGCATCCAAGAGAAACAAACCCTATTTTCAGGCAAAGTTAATACCCATTTAGGCCTCTGTAAATCTCTCATTCAGATGAGCAGTGCCTGTACTGCAGAGGCATGCCAGTGTAGGAGACTGACAGAAGTGCAGGACTGCAGGTCCAGGGAGGCTGAGAGCAGGCAGGATCCTTGTCTCTTCTGGGACCCCTAGGACTTCGTCATAGCATATTGAGAGCTGCCATTTGTCCAGTTACCTTCACGATTAGTCCATCTTTTGCCGTAAGATCTCCCCTTCAGTAAATGACCTCAGTTTTGCTCTCCAAAGTTCAGGCTCAGGGCAACTCGGAACTCCTGAGCAGCTGTCTCACCTCACCAGCAGTGAGATTTTCAGGCTGTGTAACCTCCAGCTGCTGGCAAGCTGGTCCTCATTTCTCCTGGACCTAATTCAAATGTATTTTGCTTGGGATTTTAAAGTAAAGGCTGTTTACTAATAACCATGCTGGTTGCCATGCAGAAGTAGGCTCTTGGCACATCATCACGACAACAGCTGTAGGCAACACTGACTCACTGCATCTTAGAAAACATAGCTACAAAAAGCCTCAGAAGCTGGTCTCTACCCTAAAAACCCGGGGGAGAAAAGACCAACAGTAGTGCTGTCTCCTGCAGCACCAGCAGTACAGAGCCTAAACAGTTTCTCAAATAACCTGCAACTTTTAAGGCAATGTTTGCTTCCCCCTCCAATGATTCAGGACCTCCCATATTTTTAAAACAAGCCTTAAATGATGCTTCAAGATTAAGTGCTCACTAATAATAAAACTGACTACAAGAATAAAATTTGTTCAAGAAGATACCTATGCTGTATGGTTTTTTTTTTAAACTTCCATTTCCTGTGGCTTTGCTGCATGTGTATATATAGAAAGCAAGGGAAATTCCAAACAAGATGCCACACCATTATACTCAGAACAGCCATGCTTCTCATTCTAAAAAAGGGAAGTCTCAAATGCTTTTTCTACAAAATCTATGTGAATTCAAAGTATGCTGTAGTAATACTTCATAGTACCATGGTCCAGTAGCTATCAGCCGTGGGGAGGGGGGTATTTCAGCTGAAAACCTGAAGCATAAGAAATATTCTGAAGAACTAGGTCAGCCCACCAGGACCTCAGCAGAGGTATCACCTTAAGTTCTCCTGTGTTCTCATCTGATGCCTCAAGTCCCTTACTAAGGACAAAGCACAGCCCAGCACCCTCACTGAAGGGCTCCCTGGCACAGGCTGGGGGGTCAGGGCTCCAGCAAGGCCAGGTGGGGATTTACAAGGTGCTGCAGAGGGGCTCCTGAAAGGCACCAACCACCCCAAGTGGCACAGCACCTGTGCCTCCACTCCCACTGCTGCTCAGTGCATTCTTCCCCTTTTTTGTTAGTACATCCACATTTTCCTGCTCTTTCTACACCAGCTGGCAGGGGAGCTGCTGGTGCAGGAACACTTCACAATACATCATGAATGTGCAGTGTCAGTAGTGGCCGACAGCCTCCCTTGGGAGCTTGAGGTATTTCCATGGCACACGGAGCTCTGGTGTCGACAGCACTGAACCAGATTGTGGGTTACAAGACAGATTATTTCAAATGGGGTTTTTTGGGGCCTTCTAGAAGTGTGTACTTAACCACACTTGCTGCCTCACCACCCTTCCCCAGGCCAGCCCTCCAGCACATCTTCTGGAGAGCTGGTTGATGCAGGGCTGAGCACCCATGGGCAGGGTGCCTGTCTGCTCCTGCTGCGTCCTTGGTGACACAGGAGCTCACCTGAGGATTTCATCCTCTCATTTCTCAAGGAGTGGGAGGGAGGAAAGAGCAGTGGAACCTTCCTCCCCTCTCCTGCACTCACCAAATCTCTTTGTCAAATCTGTGTTCATAGAAAAAGCATTTTAATTTTAATTATTTATTTATTTTTTAATCACAGGTAGGCACCTTGGTTACACAGAAATACGACAGGCTGTTTAGACACAAGGGACACGTTACCAGGCAGCCTGGTGTGTGCCCCCTCAAACCCAGCTCTTTGGCCAGCACTAGCACACCCCATGCCTTGCTGAGCTTCTCAGTTCCTGCAGCCAGACTTCCTCCAGCCACATCCCAAACCTACAGGCCATGCTACAGCAGGGAAGGGTCTCAATCTCTCTTGGGACACACAATGGCGAGGTGAGAGATGCTCAGATCTCCTTGGACTGAGCAATCCCAGCTCATATAAGAGGGAAAAGGAGCAAAGAAAGGAGATCACCCACAGAAGAATAAGTCCTCCTTGTGGCCATCACAACCACACCTCAGCAGAGTTCAGGCATCCAGAGAGGTATGCAAAGGTCCACAGACATTTGAAAAAAACATAAACATCACCTACCAAGAGAAAGGGGGACCTGGTGAGATGTGAAGTGCCTCATGCACGCCACAGGTGAGCACAGTCTAATAGAGCATCCTACGCAGACCTAATTTAGGGATTCTCAGCTCCTCTTCTGACCACAGCATTGAGCACCTGCTCCACCTTCTGCAAGGCCTGTTCTTACCTCCCCAGATAAATCCAAACTAACTTCATCGCTACAGAGCCATGTCCTGGAAGCAGCTTTCAAACTAGAAGCTGAAGCTCACAGTCCCAGTTATTGCAAGGTCAGACCTAAAATTAGTGATGAAAAGTAACCGTCTGATGAGAAGTTGCAGGGATACAGATGAAGATACATGGCATCACCAGAGAGTGATCAAGGAATGCGGGGTTTGCAGAGCATCTGAAACTTGGGTATACCAGGCAATAGGCATGTATGAGCAGGTACTTCTTGTGCTAGGAAGAGAGTTCAGCCTTTATGAGAGGGTGAAAGATACAAAATAAGCTCTGTCTGACTGGGAGCTTGCACCTCTTGTGTCTTATAAAGCAGAATTTTGACAGCATTTCCATTACAAGAAAACAGCTTTAAAACCATAGGTAATCTCTTTTAATAGGACTGAGGCCAGCTCCTTTCTCTTTTCTGAGCAGTCCACTTACTGATCACCAGAGCTCACTTTTGTCCTATTCCAATCACAAACACAGAAACAGAGATGTTCACCATCACTTCACTGTCACCCAGAGCCTGTGACACTGGTCACCCCAGAGGAGTGCTTCTAATCACCAAGCCTGGCCCCACAAGCACCAGCAGCAATTGCCCTTCTTGCTTGTTCAAGTATTCTTTGTATTACAGAGATGAACGGTCATCAAAAGGCATTTCAGCTTCAGTGGTCACATCAGCCCTTTCCTATTTGGTGCCTGAAAGGTTCACACCTTTTCAGGTCCAGTCTTGCTGCCTGTTTGTTCCAAAACAAACAGGACTCAGGTGGTCCCTGGTGGTGTGCTTTGCCCAATACAGCCAGAAGGGTTATGCCACACACAAGCCAGGAGTGGAGGGGATGGCTCTGGAGCACTTGCCACTGAGCAGAAAGGGTCTGGAAAGGGGAATAAGGTGGAATTTGTTTGAAAGAAACACCAAAGCAAAGATGTGGATTAGACCTGAATGTCTGAGAGTCTAAAGTCTGTGCCAAGATTAGGAGCTGGTATGAGGTGCAGGCAGGCTTTCCCCTCCCACACAAGATCCATGCTTTGATAACCAGACATGGAATCCCCTAAACTCTCTGCATGGTGACACCTCCTAGGGACAGTGGAAAAAACTGATGAGCACAATCACCTTGTGACTGTCAGCCAAAGAATGGGTGACGATTTATTCTGTGAACTGTTTTGAGGCTTTGTTTTGTTGCACCTACACACACTGGTTGCACCTACACACCCCCTCCTTCAAAATGTCAGTCTTCAACTCCTAAGAATAACCATTGAGGGGGGAAAGTAGTGTGTTTGGCCAGGGTAACTCCTGTGCAGTGGGGACAGCACTTGTCTGGCCTTTCCCCTCCACTCAGGGTTTGTGCCCACTTTGTTTTAAGTTTCCTCTTCGTGGCATCTCCTTTGACTGACAGTGGGCAAATATTATTTTTTACCTCTGTGGTTTCCAGGTGACTCTCTCAGGGAAAGTTTACTGGAGCTTTAGTCTTCCTGAAATGGCAGCAAGACAGAATAACCACTTCCTCTTAGCACAGCTGAAGAACTTCAAATGTGCAGTTGTTGCAAAACGTTGAGGACACTCTCCCTCCTGCCTCTGCTGTCCTCTCTTGCGTGCATTGCTATCACTCGTTACACACACTGGGCAGTAACAAGGTTGGGAAATACTTGAGCAACAAAAGCCACTCTGACAGCCTGGAAAGGCAGGTGAATGCTGCCTTTTACTCTTCCCTGCAGTCAGCTTGTGCCGCTGAGTTCCCAGCAGCTGTAACCAACCTAGATCTGGCAGCCACAAAAATCTATACCTGTACCTCTTTTATAGTCTGGGCAACTGAAAGACTTTGAGCCAAGCCCCAAAAGGATGCCTAAATGTACTAAATGTACTTGCAAGTATTCCTGTGTTTCTGCAATAATGCAAAAACAAATAGCGAGCACAGACAATAACTTGCAACAGATGTTCCTGATCTCTCAGGCTGCTTCTGTAATCAGAGGGGCACAGAATGTCCCAACCATTCACAGAAATGAACTCCAATATCTATAATAAGAAGCTGGGCTTGTGCATCTCTTCAGCAGTTTCTCCGAATCTTTGAGCAGCTTGTCTACAAGCTGGGGTTAATATTGTTATATATATTAAAATGGCCCATGTTTGACTGGACTTTAGAAGTCAAGTTCCAGTCTCTCCATGCAGTTTTCCACTGAAGGAAGGCAGAGGGCTGTGACTCATTTAAGCACTGTGCTTCTTGGCACTGTGCACAACACAGGGGCAACCCTGAAGTGTTTCTAGAGATGGTGCTAACACAAACCAGAACAAGCTTTGTGCAAATAATGCAACTGTTTAGATGTCATTCCAATGAGACAACCCTGTGATTTCATGGGGAAAGCCCTGGCCTGGGTATGCTAAGAATCTCAGCCTCAGGTCACCTGTACAGTCACTTTGCATTGTCACAGGCTACAGATTCCACTGGGGCTCTTCTTTCCACAGTTTTACACATTTCCATAGTTTTCCCACATTATTTAACTGTTTATTCTCCCTGTGGCTGACAAAGAATGAGCAAGCAGGCAGGCTTGGTTCTGCACCTGAGTTGTCTCAGTTGGTTTTTGCCAGGACCAGCAAGTTGTCTCCACCTCGTTTTTTTTTGTCAGTCACAGATTCGATGTGCCCAAGCTGAAGAGGCTTCTCTGGGGCCTGATGTAGTGCTGTAGTTTAAGGCCGTGCCCACCTTTGGAGATAATGTACTTAAATAATTACAGTGAGCATGGAACATTTTAAGTGCACTAAATAAACAACAAAACACAACCCCCCACCACCTTTGAAAGCTATTATTGACTAAAAATCCCAGCTATAGAACAAAGAGCAAGTCTCCAGTACACCCAACCCTGTGCCTTTACTTGTTGACCACAAAGAGGCTGTGGTTCAAAACCTGCCTTACTCAGTATATCAACTCCTCACTAACACCTATTTTCCAGCAGGCATGCTTTGAATAGTGAAAGCTCAAGCACAAACACCTGTAGTAGCAACACAACCTGCAACAGCTGTTGAGGTCTTCAATGAACCAAACCAGTACAACCTGTAGCTACACAGTTGTTTATACTGATGCAAGGACTCCAATTCCTGACGCAATGGCTCATGAGTTAAGATGAATCTGATTTACACAAGAGGCTGAGAGTCAAGGCAGGTAATGAACTCAGACCCAGAATATGCAGTGCAGGATCCTTCACATTTGGAAAGCCAGAATCTTAAGTAACATCTGTGTAACACAGGTTCAGAAAATGTCACTTTGTGTGTCTGGAATCTGGGATTTCCACTCCAGCTCTTTGCAAGTGGGAGGTCAGTTAGGGCAAAGGATAACATAAACACAACAAAAAGCTATAAAAGCTCATGGATTTAGAAGCCAGGACTGACCATAAAGGAAGGGACTTTTAGGAAATAAAAGTCAAACACCTTTTAAGCATGCATTAAATCAATTATGGAAAATTCTGTATGCATGCAAGAGTACTTCACAGAAAGGGACATGGGCATAGAGCCAGTACCTAAAGGAAACACAGCAAGAAACTTACTGGAAACTTCTGAAGATAGCAGGTCTAGGCATGAATTATTTGCCTAAGCCGAATTTATGACTGTCATAATTAATGGAAAGTTTGCAAAAATCATAGAACAGTTGAGCTTGGGAAGAGGAAGATCTGAAGATCATCTAGTCCAGCCTCCCCACTTGAAGGAGGGTCAACTAGAGCAGGTTGTCTGGGGCTGTGGAAGAGTACACCTATCTGTGCAACCTGCTCCTGGCTCAGTCACCCTCCCAGAAGAAACGTTTTTGCTTATGTTTAAATGGAATTTCATATTTCAACTTGTGCCCACTGCCTCTTGTCTTGTCACTGGGCACCACTGAGAAAAGTCTGGATCCATCTTCTGCCCTGCCTCCACATCAGGTATTTCTATGCATTGGGAAGATCCCCCTGAGCCTTCTCTTTTACAGGTTGAGCAGTCCCAGCTCTCACCCTTCCTTGTCTGACAGATGCTTCAAGCCCTGAATCACCCTTGTGGTCCTTAGCTGGGCTCTCTCCAGTATGTCCATGTCTGTCCTACACTGGAGAGTCCAGAACCAGACTGCTCCAGATGTGTCTAACCAGTGCTGAGCAGAGGGGAACAACCACCTCCCTTGACCTGCTGGCAATGCTCTGCCCCATGGCTGCCACCTTTGGCACAAGGAACACACTGATGGCTCACGTTCAACATGCCTACCAAGACCCCTGGGGTTAACCTGAACTATTTGACACCAGTCAAGAAAATACAGACTCATTTCTCTACTTCTCCTGCCTCTCCTGGACCCAAATCCTGAGAGGGATTTTATGTGTTTATTTATTAACTACCACATTCAAAGTATTTAAGATCTACAAGTATATAAATACCCTGTGAAGGTAGAGGAGAAACTTAAAACCTCAGCTAAGAGGTCAGGAATCAGTGCTGAATATTCAGAACAACAGCATATTTAGCATGGCTTTTAAAACAAGCAGACTGTGAAGCATTTGTTAGAAAGAAAACACTGTCCGTTGTTGTCAGGGATGGAGGGTGAAGAGGAAGGAAATAAAAACTTTCCACTTTATTTTGGCAGACTCTAGAAATTCCTCAATTCAAATGCACAGGATTGTTTTGAAAACTTGGCTAACAAAAAGAAAGTGTGAGAAAAATCTCTTTTATTCAGTTTAGTGAAGATAGAAATATCTGTGAGATAAGTTTAGCAGAAAAAGGAAAGTTTCTATTTCAGCACGTGCTGGTTGCTCAGGCCACGAAGGTCTGAAAAGCACAGACCCACCCCAAAAATCCTGCTTTTTATGTGTCCCAAGGGTCCTGCCTTTTTAGCATAATGAGAGGAGTGGGCATCTTCTTCTGATGGGGTTTGGGTGCCCCCCTGTGCAGGAGATGGGGTCTCCTGGTCAGAATGACCATTTTCCTCTGCACACAAAGGGCTTGCCACGTGGTGGGGGCCCACTTCAGCCAAATCTTTATCTACTTTCATAATTCCCTATTCCTGGACACAAACTGTCCCTAGCACCAGTTCCAGACAGGACTTGGTACCTTACAACTTCTACAGTGTGCCTAAAGAAAATAATTCCTGAGTTAATGAACTATTTGCTTGTAATAAACCCATGTTTTTTATTTCTCACAGAAGCAAGAGAGCCTTGAAAACCTGAGAGATCTAATGCACTAACTCATTTTTTAACTAGGTCCTTTAAATTACAGCAAGTTAACACCCCACTGCTATGGTTCTACTATACATACATTATACCCTCTCCCTTGCCTGGATGGATACTGATCAGAATTATTCTTCTCTCCTGACTTCACAGCCCATGACATTTGTATTTTTTTTGCTGCTTGTGCAGGTTTTATGTTAAGCCTGGGGTACAGCAACTTTTGTTATAACAAAACTTTGGTTGTTTTGTTACAACAAAACTTTTGTTATAACAAAACTTTCACTGTTTTGGTATGTCTGATTTCCTAATGGCTCAGTTAGATGAGATTTCTCCATCTCTTTCTTTGTGGCTGCTCTCCCCATGTTGTGAAGACTGTGAATCACACCAGACCATGTGCAAACTAGCACATGATACCACAGGAATCCCTCACACTTGCTGCTGGTGCTCATAGCATTCCCTCTTCTGCCTTACAACACTGATGCTGCTCCATTGCTCACAAGGGTGAGGCAACAGCGGCATTGACTATAACCAAGCAATCATTTTGGAAACTCTCCAGTGAGTTGGTGAATGCATCATGAATGTGACCTGCAACCTCTGTGCTTTCCTAGGCTACAGGAGGGTCACCCTCATATGCTGATCTACTGAAGAACTAGAGCCAGACCAAGCACAAAACTCTTCTGTTGCTTTCTAAGCCAGGATCTGAATTGCTGGTACATGAAGTGAAGAAAAGGGCATTACTCACTGCTGACATGACTGAATTTTTGATCTTAATGACAATGAATCTGTATATAACTAAACCAAACTTCATCATGGCCTTCTGAAACCCACTTGTATGCATACAGCATTTAGGACTCTGATATTAAACTGAAAGAGGGAAATGAAAGGTAGGATTTGGACTCTGACCAAGAGAAAAGGACTGATATTGATGCAAGGCAAGGGTTCCTGCTGTCCTTACCAAAGTCAGCTGTAACAGAGCAAAAAACACAACAAATAAAAGTGATAACAAGGGAGCATGAACTTAAACTAGAGCTTTGTGAGACACATTAGGTTTTTCAAAGTAACTGGGTTGCTGCTAATCATCAAAAAATTTATAATAAAAAACATTGGTTGAATTATTTGAATTCTCTAAGAGACTCAATCTCGTTTGGGAAGTCATGGATAGAACTCCTGAAGCCCAGAAGGCAAAAACATCTTAAAAATGAAACCAAACTAACCTGCCCTCAAAGGAACAGATTTTTAGATACCTGACAGCCAGGAGGTGATTTATTCTTGACAAACTCATGTTGGCTGCTGCTTGTGGTCAAATTGCTGACTGTTTTCTCCGTAACAATAGCTCTTGTGACAGAAGAAAAACAGTAGACATCGTGAAGGATACTGAGAGTTTCAATGTCTTTTTCACATGACATTTCAGTAAATAAACTCTGGGAAACATTATCTTCAAGGGTCCAAAAATTGGTCTGGGAGAATGTATCAACAAGGCTTCTAAAAGACTGGTCCTGAGCATAACAATGAGATATTTTCATTACCACTTGGGGGATGGGAGAGAGAAGATATATTAAATACACATGCAGATCTCAAATGAGAATAAGGTGCCAGTGCACAGATGGAAGGAATCAGAATGGCTTTGGCAAACTGATGGTTTGGAAAATGCAACTGGCAATTCAGCAAGTACAAATGTGAAGTTTGAGGACAACGAACTGCAAAATATGTGACGAGGAATCACTAAGGGGCTAATTCCCTCAACAGAATTCTGGATTGAACCACCGGCTGCTGCAAATAAGCCAGACACAAAAACGCAGAGGATAAAGAGAAGAGCTGTCAGCTGGATGTGAAGAAATCTCTCTGCTCCACGTGGGGTTAACTAAGCACAGCTGAAGTACTGCCCTGTGCCTTGGAAACTGCGGATCAAGAAAAACATGGGGAAATAATAATTAAAAAATTGGACAAAAAGCCACGAGACTTCAACAAAATATTATAAAATATGACAACAGAGCAGAAGATTGAGGGAAGTCCAGCTATGTAATTGTAAAAGGCAAGAAAACCACTCGGCCTGCCTCCCATCTTTCCAGTACAGCAAATTTCACTAGTTTCCACTATTGGAAAATTCCAAGCAGTGTTCACTTGGTTCCTACAAAAAGTTCACCCCATTTTCCTACGGTGCCCTTCCGTCCCACAAGGAACCTTTGCAGCCTGTGGAGCCTGCTGTAGCTCTCAGCCTGCTGGCAGCCCTGCCCTATGGGAGCATTTCCAGGCATTCACAGGGATGGAGCAATCCCTCCAACCACAGGGACAAGGAACTGAACACCGTATGAATGAGCAGTTGCCTCCTGCCATCATACTCTTCTCAGATGATGTGCATCATCGTGCTGCGCTTCTGCAACAAACTAAGGGGAAATGACCCTGTGCACCACCTGCCATGGCCACTCACTACATTGTCTGCAAAGAATCTCCAAAATCCATGCATGCATATAGGAGAAGAGTGTATATTTGAATAAATCATGTGCATGTGTGTATCTGCATCTGGTAGGATAGGAACCTTTCCTGCTGCAGGGCAGTGCCCTAAGCAACAGGTTTTTCAGGATGCCTCTTCCATTCTGTCCCAATGAAGTTTTTCAACTACACATGCAAATCCTGACAAGGACTCATCAGACTGTCTGGAAGCAGACCTGAACCTGCCTCTCCTGTTCTGCAGATGGGCCCACTCTTGACCTTGGTCTTTTGGTTCACACAGGCTCTTTCTTTCTACATCTCCCCTGGAAGAGTGAACAGTTCGACTGAGGTTAAGTTTTAATAAAATTTTGGTTCTGCTAAGTTCGCTCTCTCCAAAAACAAAAACAGCTTTTCAAAACTTGCCAAGTATCTTTAGGCCTGGTATCTTTCAAACATTTCATCTTGTTTTCATTGATTTTTCAAATATTGCAATTTGGAAATCACTTGGTTCCTTGTTCTGCAAAGTGCATGTCTAGGAACTTCATCACTTGCATGCATCCTCCAAGTCCAAGGACACAAAAGACAGACAAAAATTTTCCATCCCCATTACCCTAGTCAGGATTAGAGAAATTATAAAAGCCATGAGATTTTGTTCTTTCAGCTTCCAAAAGCCTTCAGCTACACAGATCCAAGTTTTGCTTTCACAAAGGTGCATGTTTACAAGAAGCTGAAACCCTTTTGCCTCTTCAGTTCCTCTTTGTCCTCACCTCTTCCCTCCTTCACCCTCCCAGGCTTAGCCTTTTGATCTTCTTTCCTTGGCTCCTGCACAAGCTTTCCACCAGCCACCACCACTTTAGGGAGGCCTGACATATGGGCTCCCATTGTATAGGCAGGGATTGTGTCATTTGATCCTTGACACAGTGGTAATGGAGTCACCTCAATACATTTAATCTGGGTTGGGCTTTAATCACCACCAGTGACTAATACAAAACAATTGGAACTAGGAGGGGAAAAAGAAAAAAAAAGTACACTCCCTATGCCACCCCCCTATCTGTAAGAAAAAAATCCCCGATCCTAGTGAACAAAGTTCACAGATTTTTAATGCCTGGATCCAATTTCTGAGGCTCCTCTTCCTAGATGCCAGCCTCACAGCAGCAGGGCACTCCTGCTCTTAACAGCAGAGACTTGCAGTGGTTAAAGCTCCTACTGCTGCCTTAAAACACAGCTGAGGCTGGAGGGACAACACCCAAGGGTGACTCCAAGGAGCCTCCACTGCCAGGGAGTGCTCAGCAGCCCCAGCAGAGCAGTGATGGGGTTTCACCACCCACAGTGGGGGTGAAAGGGGTCAGCATGCAGTGGGATGCAGGAAGGTTTGCAGCTGCAGAGCATGGGCCAGGTTCGGAGCTTCCCAGTAACCCTGGCTCGTCAGGTTTGGTGTTGCTGCAAGAGTGCCCAGCATTGCTGCAAAGAAGACAGCATAGAAAAGCACTTAATTTATGGACAAAGAGATGAAGAGAAGAAGAGCTGATGTGGAAGAAAGGCTGAGAAGGCAATCCTGTCCTTGGCAGCAGTGAAAACTGTACATCTGCCTTCACCTCCTGCTTCCTTGCACAGGTGGAGGGTGGCTGTGGGAGCAGGGAACAGACAGGGTGCTGTGGACATGCTCCTACAGCTGCCTCCCAGCTAAGGGGAGTACCCCTGGCTTCACGAGCAGAGGTACCATGTACCCAGACCCAGGAGACATCTGCCACAAGGCTGTCTCTTCTGCTAGAAGAGAGAACATTTGTGAGGGCCAGGAAAAGTAAATGAAAGGGGCTGGGAATGAAAATAAAAGGCAGAAAAAACAAGGCAATTTTGCCTGATAACAAAGAGAAGAAAGTCTAGCAAAATCTTCCAGTAAAAGAATAAAAATAAGTGAAACAGAGGAAAACACGATGCATATTTAAAGCTGGCTTTGCAGACCAGATACAATATGACTTCACACAGAGACACAGCAGAGGGGCTGAAAGGTAACAAGAGGCCTGCAGAAATGGAAGTTAAACACCAGACTGAAGTCTGATGTCATCTCTGATGTTATTTGAGGATAAGGGTTTGTAGAAAGCTGGTATCTTTCACTAGACCAACTAATACCTTGGACAAAACAGCTATCCCTCCATCTCAGTTTCATCTGCAATGGTATTCCATCCTTTACCACATAATAAATGCAGCCTGTCCCACCTCTGTGGGACAGCCAGAATTGGCTTGTGGTAAGGCTGAAAAATTAGTTAAATTTTCCTTCCAATTTTCCCAAAAAGATCAGCTGTTTCAGAATAAGACTAGTGCTTCAGAACTCATCAAGCTTCTTTTAAAAATTCATTAAAAGCTTCAACAATACACTGCAGTAATTTTCTTGTAATATCACCTTCCAGAGCTTTCTTGAACAACTATCTTTCTTAGCATATATTTGGACCTTCCAGTACACTTGAAAAGAGACTTGATGCCTAAAGTCTCCATAGGATCAATGATGTATCAGCACATTTAACTGACCTTTAAATCTTCTTTAAGCTTCTATATTCCTCCAAAACCAAAAGTATTTCAAACCAGTAAACTCTTCAGCTGAAGAAAACACAGCACTTTCCATCCCTTAAGTCTAATTTTGTGAAGAATTTTGAAATTAAATTACTTGCATGCAGTCCAGATTAGACTGTCAGGATCAGCTTCCTGTTTTGTTCTTAGCTCCTCTTCTTATAATCAAAAGAATAAAACATTTTGCTTTTGTAATCCTGGGAATTATTGATATTCTGAAGTACAACTCAGGTCTTTTCCTTTGGGATGAGAAAAGAAACCAAAACAATTTTAGGGAAGATTTTTCTTTCCTAGAATTGTGTCATTTGGGAGGGGTGGGAGGAATAGAAGAAAAGAGGCATGAACCTTGGAAAAGACCAACAACTATAACTTCTAACAATATAAGCCCACCCTGTCCCTTTCTGGCAAAGGCAGCTTTTGTTAAAACCACAAATCCATGTCTTAACTGATATGTACTGGCACACCACACAAAGTCTGACCTGGTGCTTGCAGGCAAGGTATCTTTTGTGAGTCATTCAGGAAACATTACATCCTTGGCTATACCAAGGTTAGTTTTAAGCTCTCTGAACATACCAGGGTAAGGATCAGGTGCCTCAAAGAAGAGAAAAAAAGCTGGGAATTGGAGAGAATAACAAAGGACACTGTGATGATTTATAAATCCATTTCTTATCACCATTGAACAGCTTGGGTCATCTTCTTGTGAATTATATACAGTCAACATACAGAATATACAGAAAGGAAACCAAATAGAGAGATACAGAAACACTTTCACACAAGGAAAAATTAAATAAGCTCAAACTTCTAAAGTAGGAAGAAAGATGACTGACGGGTGAGGTTTTTCAAATCAGGAGTGAGCAACGTGGTGAATGGAAGATTAGTACTTGCTGGTTTTCATAATGCAGGGTTTCAGCATAAAGTGAAAAAAAAAAAGCCCCAAACAAACATGAGGTTATTTCATTTTAAAAAGGCATAATCAGACATGGGAATTCACTGCCATGGAATGTTTTAGATGGCAAAAGGATAAACGGGTTCAAAAATAATCAGATGAATTGAAGGTCTGTTGGCTTTTAAGCACAAGTGGGGATGACAGCATCTGGCTCAGGAAGTCCCTAAATCACTAACTGACAAAAGCCAACAGGGAATCCTCAGAGAAATGAGATTAGAAGAAGAGCAAATATACAGTCATCACTGTATTAATAATCACTGGCCTCTGTCAGAAGCTGCTCCTGGACTCTTTATCAGGGACTGCATTTTTCATGTTCTTGTACTGGCACACACAGAAAGGGAACAAAGCTCTGTACCTCTTCTCACTTCTGGGAGATTCCCACAAAAAGTCCATCTTGGCCTGGGGGTTTGTATAATTGACTTTAGTCCTGTTCATTCTAGCTGTATCTGGGAAACTGACATATGAGAGATAAGAAATCAGATTAGTAGATAGTGCAATTAATTTTGATGACTGTAAATTATCTGCTGAAGCACACGTAACATCACTACAGCATAACTACCTGAAGAACATACTGAAATTACAAGTTGTCTGACACTGTGTAAGGCTCTTCTGGATCCAGAAATCTCATTATCCAACTTATTTCTGTAAAACACACCAAAAAGAGTCAATCCAACTGAAAGGGCAGGCATCCCTATGGTACAAAGCAAGCAGAAATAGTTGGTTTCTGGCCACTCATTTACCTTCCCTCCTTCCTTTAAAATCCTTCAAAGAATTCTTTTATTAGAAAGAACCCTGAAAAACCACCACTTCAATTTCCTTTATTTGCAGGCCACCTTCAGCTCATCTGTTCAGCAGAAGAAACATTTTAGCGTTTGCTATTCCGTAAGAGTGGTCTCTGGCACTATCAGCAAAAAGTAAGGAGTCCAAAATCTCTAGTTTCCTATCACTGCTCTTAAAAGGGACCTCTTTGAGGAATAAATTTTAATAGCCTTACTACAAACTCATCATTTGGTGAAGGTACTTGGAAGTAGTGCCCTTTACAACAAGTATACTTTGACTACAGTCTGATTATCATAGAATGGTTTGGCTTGGAAGGAACCTTAAAGACCATCCAGTTCCAAGCCCCCTGCCATAGGCAGGGACACCTTCCATCAGACCAGGTTGCTCAGAGCCCCATCCAACCTGGCCTTGAGCACTGCCAGGGATCCACCACTTCTCTTGGCAATTATATATCTTGATATCTCTAACAAAAGACAGAAGAGCTCTTAAAGAGATCTGTGGCACAACACACCCCTCTCCACCCACCCAACAGCACCGTTAAGAGAGTCTCTGAATGGACTAGGGGAACCTAAACTTGAAATTTTTAGTATGTTCTCCACATCCTCCACCCCCAGGATTTTTTCTCTGAATGCCCACTGAATAACCTGGAGGAAGACACACATATTGTGGTTTCCCATCTCTGCAGTAAAGTGAAATTCCCTTTGGTTAACCACCTGCTAGCTGTTTAAAATGGCATTTGCTTCACAGCAAACCTTAACCAAAAGGCACAGCAACACCACTGCTGTGTCAGGTTCCCAAAAACTCCACCACTGGATTTTTACTTTTGAAAATCCAGTGATTTTGCACCTATTTGCTTGACAAAAGGAGCCCCTTCCTGCAGTTCCCTGAACATACCCTTGCTTCTCCCCACGAATTTTACCCCGGTACTTTTGACCATGACACGCAGGAGGACAGAGCGTTCACTTCCTCGTTGGGCTCACTGAAATTCCCTGATTTCATCACGCTCAGCGCGCTGCGGCAGCCGAGGACTCAGCACAGGATGCAGAGAAGCTCCCCTGCTAACGACAGCCAGGGACAACACAGCTGCCTGGGAAATCACAACAAACACTTGAGTTTATTCCAGCAAGTTTTGCAAGCAGCCATGCACGCGTGCACACGGAGAACACACGGATTTATCAGGAAACCGCGGGTGACAGCAAGAAAAAGTGTTTACTGCCACAAATACAAGTTTTTCCTGGAACACTGTGTTTTTAAACTCTTCCTGTCAAAAAAGTTTGCTGAAATAGGGAGCTCTCACCACATCCAGCTTAACTTCCATTTGACTGTGGGTTTTCAAACCATCCCAGGAATGATACTGCAGCACTGGAATCCCATTGGTCACTTCAACACCATAATACCTCCATGTTACTTACAGTGGAACATACAACACTTGAGGGAATTCTTCTAATTTCTAGAAGGAATTTTTATCCTATTTATTACATACATCACATATCTCAGTATTGACCTCGAGAAACTATCAATAACATTGGGAACTAAAATACTGCAATTAGGGCTGAGGAAACCTAAGGGTTGGTTGTTTGTGTTTTTTTTTTTCATTTTAATAACTTTAAACACATCTGCATAGTGCATGACGAGAGCAGGAGGGAGTTTTGAGGTGCTCACCTTTAAAAAGCAAACTGCCAGCCACAGGAAACTCACGCAGAAATGTCAACTGCTTGTGTTATTATCCTGCTACCTAGTGCTGAGCAGCTCTGCTCATTACTGCTCGGAGACATCAGGAGCAAAATCACAGCAGCATTACTGGGAACTGTAAAGACAGAGGGTCATATACAGCTCTTCATTCCTGGGAGATAAAGACCATCTCTGGAAGTACTCCAAAGAGCAGCTCTAAACACATCAGGCAACAAAAAATTGCGGGGCCGGTTTCATTTACTGAGAGCTAACCAAGCCCCCTCTGATAATACAGAAACAGGAGAGGATTTCCCACATTTCCTGGTCAGGAACATGGAACGTCACTCAAATCCATTCCCAAGACAGGAGTGCTGATGTCCAAAATAAAATCCCGGCACGTTAAGGGCTGTTACAAAACCATCAACGTTCAAGTAACCCCAAGGGGCTGGCGTCATTCTGCATACCCAGAGGACCCAGAAGCAATGTGGAAATTCCATCCTTAAGTCATCGACTGCGACATCCTCTGGCAGTTTTCATTGCTGGTACCTCATGTCAAAAAAAAAGATTTCATCTCACAGTGCAGCCTCTTTTACGGCTTGAACTGTTACGTGTACAGGTTTTTTCTGGTTCAGCATGCATGAGGGTCAAGGAGGTTTTTGTTTTGGTTTTTTTTTTTTTTTTCTTTTAAGCAGATTTTTAAATTCTTCTGGGTTTTCCCCCCCACTCTCCCCACCAAGCGACTGAACTATGTAGCTGCGGTCAGAGCTGCCATGTGCCAGACATTGTCTTGAAGTCATGTGGCCAGTTTGCCCTCTCACACAGCCACATGGGTTGTGTCACCTCTCCTGAACAGGCTCCTGGTGCTGCTTGTCCACCCTCTGTGACCAGCAACCACTTGTTGAAAAATGGAACCACATACAGTAGAGGTATGTACAACAAACAGGCTTCGGATCACCTGGGACCACATTCAGACCACCTTTCTGATCCCCTGAGACAGGTGTGAAGGCTTTAGAGATGCAGAACAGTGTTGAAGCATTGCAGGAACAAAAGACAGACCACAGCTGCTACATGCACTACATCAAACCACCCTTCTTTCACACAAGTCTCTTCTCCTGCCTCAGGATGCTCCTCATAATTTCAAACTGTTTCCTTTTAAGCTTTGGCATAAGTCACCGGTCCAAGACAGATGTACAGGGTAACAACCATCAACTCGGCAAAAACTCAAGGATGAGGGAGAGAAAAATAGGAAAGAATGTGTTCTCTCCTTAAATGCATCATAGCACTTAGGTTTCTTTGCTTCACAGTGTTAAATCCAATTGTTTCAGTCCTTTTCCTTACCAGCAGAAGAGAGAATGAGACTTTGGAGCTTGTGGAAGACACTGACTGATAACTGTGGTGGAAACTACACACAGGTGAGCTCCCACATGCCGCCACAGTGACACAAGGGAGAGGGGTGGTTGAAGCCACCATGTGTAGGGAACATCAATCTCCAAATGTGCTTCAGCTCTCACAGAGTGAGGGCTGAGAAGCATCCTCCAGGTCAGCAAGGTCTGTCCTTGGGCTCACAGCTCATTACTGCCCTAGGAAAGCAAACTAAGGCAGTGCCCCATTTGAGATTCCACCTGTGATGAGCACCAGTAGGGCATCTGTAGGAAAAGCAGCCATGGAACACACCCACACAGCTTCTTTCCCATCTCCTGGAATGAGAGGAAGAATTATGCTGCAAGGAAGGTATGGAGAAACAACAGAATAGACACTGGAGGAGAAGAAATAAACCTGTCCATGGGAATGTAATTTATTAAGCACACTAGAAAAAATGCAGTATAGTGAGCAGACCTAAAGAGATTACAGAAAAGGTATCCTTTATTATATGAAATAAATACTAATTTAAAAATGGTAGAAAAAGTAATTTCTTATGTGGTCAACACAAGAAGCAGAATTTGACCTCCCACTAACTTGTTAGAGATCTCGAGAATAAAGGAGAGAGTATCATCAGTTCAGAAAACAGACTGCGAAAGCTGGATAAATCAGAGGAAGGTTGGAAAACTCAGATAAAGTTGAGAATTCTGAGAGGACTAAATCAGTCAAAAGTGACAGCACAGGAAGACAGCCTTCCAATGGATGAGCTGGAGTGTCACGCAAACCCAGTTTCTTAAAACCTCATTGTTTTATGAGAAGTTATGTTATTGTTCCATGAGATGCTGTAATTACTATGCAAATATTCCTGAATGTGAGAGAGGGGAAAAAAGGAACAGCTTCAGATGCTTGTTAACTTCTGGAGAAGTCAGGGTCAAGATTTTCTACATAAATTCCAAGCTCCAGTTCTGACTTGGTGCTAACTTACTATGGTACCTCTTTTGGGTTTTGTTCAAATGATTTCTTGCACCATGAAAGGGAACTAATGAGTGACTATCATCCTTTAACAGCCTGAAAAGTGAATATAAGACTTGTGTTTGCTATGAGAAAGGGAAAAGATAATTTTGTTTCTCCTGGGCACATGAAGAGCCACCACTAACAGCAGCAATACATGTCTTTGTTAAAAAGTAGTATTAAAACGAAATAGTTACATCAAATATGAATCTCACTGTTCTTGAGAAGGATATTTTCAGTGACTTTTGTTTATGCTCGGTACACTACCAGCCAATATAAAAGCATTACCTAGAATCAGAAGCAGCATGTTAAAAAATTGCCCAACAGGTAGCATTACCTTTGAGCAGAAAAAAGCCCATCCAACTATCAAAGCTCGTGGAGGACAAAGATGAATAGAGAACATAATTATGGATACCTGGCACACTCCCACACCAGGGCATCACTAGAGTAAGTGAAGGAATCACTGATTCTGTACTGTTAGGTGAGCTTACATCTGTATTAAAAATAAAAAGTCATCAGGCATGGCAAAGAAAAGGATGATGACAGTAGGCAACAAATGGCAACTTCACCAGCTGGTGCCTGAATTTTTGCCTGCTCTAGTCAAACCCCCGCATAATCGACATGTGACCTGTTCAGCACACACAGGACCTGAAAAAAGAACTCCTGCTCTTCTGGAGTTCATTGTGATGAAGGTAGAAGCAGTATCTCTTCTCTCCTCACCCCAGAAAAAACACCTACCTCAAAACCATAAGAGGAATTGGTATGAACCTAATGAGCACTGGCCTTTTGAGGGAGAGACAGTGGAACATATTGGGATTTCCTACCCAGCTTGTGCATTCCCACTGCAAAGCACTGAAATTCTTTGGGCTGTGAAACTGTGCCACCTATGTGATCTTCGAGACAGCTTTGGGGAGGGGGTATGTGATAATTCTGTTGCTGTGGTTCGGTTAAAGATGGTTTCCTGTGGGGCTGTGCATTCAGCATTTAAGTCTCAAAAAAGAGGAGAAAAAAAACAAAAACAAAACCAAAAAACTGACAAGCAAGTTAGACGCAAGCTTGGACTCTCCAGGAAACCACATAATAACCCCTCTGAACAGTGCATAAAGTGCTATTTTTGTGCCTCAGTCATCTTTTAAGGAGATAAGGATGGAGAAGGAAGGGCTAAAGAAGAGAGCTGAGCATGAAACCAGAGCTGAACACATGCTGAATGAACACAGGTGCAAAGGAAAGGACGACTGGGGAATGCCAAACCCTACTGAACTCAACAGGGACTTCATGAGCAGCTTCATGGAGCTGAGGCCACACACAAGGATGAAAATCCTTCTAGACAGGAACAAAGACAGACACTGACTTTCAGCATGGGAGCCATGCATGGGAATGCCCCTGTTGAGATGAGCAAGCTACCCATGAATGGTGTGCTGGAATTACCAGGCTGCCTTGAGTGACTGCAGGGTTAGGCCACCACAACCAGACTGTGGTTGAGGGATGTTGCTATTTTAAGCAGGTCTTCTGCATAGCAGGGAAGACAAATGAGGTGTGGAAATTGCTAGTGGGATACCATTTGTGCATCATTAGCTGTACTAGCCATCACCACAAGGGTTTGGAATCCTCATAGTCAAGGACAGAGGTTAGCCTCAACCCTGCCTGCAGCAGAGGTGCTCTGTACCTGCTCTGGCTCAAAAGCTGTCACTGAGAAACACATACCTTGCAGATGTAACACAGGAGTATGGTTCATCTTTGGTTTCAACACTTAAAACTGGGCAACATTTCAAAAAGAGATCAGCTAGAAGAGGGAAAGAATTTATATCTGATTAATGGCTCTTAAATGACAATGAACTGACCTTGGCCTCTGCCTGTGCCTCATGATTCAAATTCATTTTCTAGCAGTGAAAAAACACAGAATGCTGCATTCATTAGGCTGAACTCCAGCTTTACATTCCACTTGCACTGCTGGAAACCACAGGCACCTGAACAAGCTTCAAATGATGACTGTTCTGCTAACAACTAGAGCAGAATCCAGCCCTAAAAATTGGGAGATATCATTTGGTTGAAAGACCTTCATCTGATCAAGGCAAAACAGCGCTTCACAGAAAATTATAATAAAGCTTTTCCCCATATTTTTCAAAATATTAAGTGAGAAAAGGTCACTTAAATATTAAAATCAAAATATTAAGTGAGAAAGTCCTGTGCAGCAGATGACAGATCTTTGCTGTACGAAATGAAGTACAGAGCGCTTTTCAGCATAATTAACAATTCTCTAAACATGTTTTGAACATTACAATCCTTCAGTCAAATGCCTGTAGTTCCCAATATATTCACATTTTTCATTTGAATTGCATGAAGGTTGTTTTTTTTTTAAATTTGCATTTGTATCTGTATTAATGGTAGCAAAGCAAAGTTTGCTGTTCAAAAAAATCTTTTGTTCCAAGTGAAACAATAAAGCTATGGGGAAAAGAAGTAAAAGTACCTTTTCTTCTCATAACAGGAAACCCCTTCTTAGGAATAATGATTAACCCATACTAACACAGACACCACTAACTTGATGCAAGAGAAACCTCTGTGTTTCACTATTGCTACAAAATTATTTAGTCTGTATTTAAATGGGTCTCTGGTTTGACACAAAGAGGAACCCATTGACAAGATAGGCATGCACCATGCTGATAGTGACTTACTGTACTGCTTTCAGCAAGTCATTTAACTCCACAGTTTACCCTCCTGTTGACCTTACAAATGTCATGCATGCCCTCAGCATCAATGTGTACATGAAAAGTGCAGTCTAAGGACAAAATAATCTTATCAGACCACTTCTTTTTTGGTACTTGTTTAGTAGCATGAACTGCACTGAAAGGTTATTAGGCTTGCAAGTATAAGCACACTCCAAATTAAGAAGTTACCTTCTCCAGCAAAGCATCAGTCCAGCTCTTTCATGCCCATGCTAGGGCTGTGTACTTATAATCATATTTTCACCAGGAGATTCCTGCTTCACTGGAGGTATAAGTAGACCTAGCTGGGGACAAGACTGCTTCAGTGAAGGAGTCATTGATACAGCAGGCAGTCTCTATATGGAAGGATACTGCAAAAAATAAGAAATCCCAAGAAAAATTCTTGCTCCTTTGCTGGTATTCCCTACCATTCATTTCCTGAAACACAGGGGGCTCTGTATTTGCTTCAGCCAAGAAAGAGCTGAACCAAGGCTGAAGCACAGGTACATTGTGCCTGCAGCAGAGAGGCCATCTGGGGTTTGGGCTACCTCTTTATTCCTTTGGTCTCCCGCTCTGACTCAGGCCTATTTTCCATGGCATAGACAGGCTCTCTGGCAGCTGTGCTTCCTTGGCCCCTGAAGGAGGGTCACAAGACAGGACAAAGCAGCGTGGCACTAAGAAGCAAGTTCCTTCCTCTGTGGTCCTCTGCGGAGTCGGACGCGCCAGGTGGGAGGGGAGGTACGAGCTATGGGATGTACAGATGATGCACTGCGGACTCAGAGCGTGCAGGGTCGCTCGGAGGCTGAAGCTGGCTCAGCAGTGGAGAGGGATAAAGCTTAACTTAGCAGTGGGTGCAGAAGGATAAGCGTGCACAAGACTGAATGGAGCCAGAGCTTGCTTTGACAGGCCCCAGTATTTAAAATTACTTTGGAGCAAATACCCTGTTACTGCAATATAGTCACCACTAATGTACACCATGACTTGTCAGTTTATATTTTAAGGAGCCTACAAGTGGGAAGGAGCCAGCAGTTTAATAAAATAGATGAAAAAACATTACTCAAAGAGGAAAGGAAATAATGCTTTGCATGTAAAGCCTCAGTGCCCATATAAAACATAGGACAAACAGACAAGGGCAGAGCATTCATTACACCACAGATCAGAAAATTAATTTACCCAAAACACTACTTTGGTAATCTTTAACAATAGAAACAAGAAAAAACATAACTATGATTTCATCAAGCACACATGCCTTCAGATAAGTTGTACTCCAAGGAAGTTACAGTAACATATTCTTGTACTGTCAAAGCACGTGAAAAGCTCTACTCCTTCATGAAAAGGATTCCACTAATAACAGGCTGTTTCCATCTTCACATTAGCCTAGTGACAGGCTGCATGCAATAAAGAGACACAGCAAGGCACTCCATCCCAAGCTTTTACAGCTGCCACCAGTCTCCAATCTGCTTTAATGCAGTGTTTTCACCACAACCAAGTCTCACAAGACACACTCTGCTGGCAGGTACAGCAAAGGAGAGAATAAAACTGAGTAATCTGTTCACAGCAGCTGTACAGCTCAGGGACACAGCAAAGCTCCAAGAAAGAGCCTCTCAAACTATGCACAGTAAAACCCCCTCAAAGAGAAGTTACTAAGATGCCTCAGCCATTGAGCACATCGTAACTTCCACAGCTATGGAGAAGTGCTCAGGGGAAGCGTGCACTGAGCTCCTAGCAATTGTTCTAGGATAGTTCCTCTTCCGACAGTCAGTTTAGGAGCTATCACGGTCTGGGTGGAATTCACCTGAAGAGCCCTGGACACGAAAAAAAATTACTTCTAATCATCAATAGCTGCACACAGCTGAGTAGAGATGAGGATGTGGGAGAAGGGAACCACAATCTTCCAGCTTCTGAGAAGGGGAGGAGCAAGAACAGGACCAATGCCAGCTAATTCTGATCCCTTACACTGGAGAGCGGAAGAAAAAGCTTTTCTCCATTCTTCCTCACTGGGGACTAAATCTCAAATCCACTGTGGGACAGTCAGAGTCTGCCACATAGAAAAACACTGAAAAAAAGCAAAATCTGGTTGAAAAAGGCTGAACAGAAATTATGAGAGAGACAGAAAAGATGTGTGTGTTTATGCAAGTACATAAAGTAGGTAAAAGAATGTATTAAAGTATATCACCTGGAATTTAGCATATATGGAATCTGTCATTAAAGAGTGACCAGTCCCTAAGAGGTAAACCAGAATCCATTCTACAGGTACACAAATCCACCCCATGCCATGGAAGTAGTGTATGTAAGAGCCAGATTAGAAATGCCTGTATCTTCTAGGGTGTAATCACTCACTTGGCCCCAGAAAGCGCTTATGAAAGGTTTCTTTCACAGGATTAACAGTACCCAGGAGGGACTTTCCCGATGCTTCCTACACAATTGAAGCAGTTTCTTTGCTTCCCAAAAAGATTAATGTTATGACACCAGAACCTGTTCCATGCAAAAGGAAAATTAAGGAACATATTGCAGCCAGTGTCCCCCATCTTTTCCCAAGACTCTCCCCCTCTCACCCTCAAGGTGTATCACATGGGACATCTCTGAAGGACCTGCACACAGAAAAATGCTGCAAAGCAGAAGAAAAGTCCGTGTGCAGGCACAAAGCTGTGGTATCTTTAGAAGCAGAGATGTCGTGGTATAGTTTACATAACTGCAGTGGATGGATGGATGGATGGATGGATGGGCGGGCAAACGATCAGTCTTCAGGAACCAAAAAAGAGAAGGAAGCAGAGCTTAGGGCTGTGTTCTTTGCAAAGAAGTAACCTGAATGTGCAGAGTTCTGCACAGCAATAGCTGACAGTCTGATCAAAAGCTTAAGGGTCAGAACAAGAGAGCAGACCAACAAGCATAACAGTGAGACAGGAATCTGCTGCAGGCCACTAAAACCAAGATAAAGTTGATGAAATCAGCAGTCATCAGCTGGGAGGAGCTTTTTGATTACAGGCCATGTTTCTCTCAGTGACAAGACAAGTGGACAGAACCTCAAGCTGTGCCAGAGCAGGCTCAGGTTGGACATCAGGAAGAATTTCTTCACTGAAAGGGTGGTTAAGCAGGATGCCCAGGGAAGCGGTGGAGTCACCATCCCTGGAAGTGTTCAGGAAACGACTTGATGTGGCACTTAGTGCTATGGTTTAGTTGACATGATGATGTTCAGTCAAAGGCTGGACTCAGTCTTGGTGGTTTTTGCTAACCTTAATGATTCTGTGATGCTCTCTGGGGGTTTTTACCATGCCAGTATGGCACCTTGGGAGGGCAAGAAGGAAGAGTGTAAGTAATCTAAAAGAGCAATCCTGGAGGACAACTTTTTGATAAAAGTGATAAGTCAGTCAATTAGGAGATGCATCTTCTGCTCATTAATGAAGATGAACTAGTTACAGCTATGAAGGTTGATCACAGCCTTGGCTGCAGCAATCACAAGAGGGTGATATAAAGATCCTGAAAGAGGTGAGGTAGGCAGGTAAAACAGAGATGTAGCACTTTGGAAGAGCAGATCTACACCTGTTCAGGGAACTGGCAGGCAGGATCCCATCTGAGGCTAAGGGACCCAGGAGGCTGGTTGATCTCCCAGAACCACCACTTAAAGCAGAACAGACCGTTCTGATGTGCAGGAAGTCAAGCAAACGTGGCAAGGGGCCAGCTCCGCCCAAGGGGAATTCCTGACTGAGCTCAAACACTAAAAGGAAGTGTACAGAGGTGGAAGTGGGGACGGGCTACTTAGGAGGAATTTGGAAATATGGAGACAATGCCAGTGCACAAAGGAGGGCAGGAAAGTAAAAGTTTGGTTGGTGTTGAAACCTGGAAGGGATGCAGAAAGCAACAAGAAGTATTTCAGCAGCAAGGAAAATGCTGGTCTATGAACAACAGGAACAAAAAACCTGTCAAGGTCTTGGCTGGGAAAGTCTGCCCTCAGACCTCCCTGAAGGTATCAGCAGAGTCTGTTCAAGTGAAACATGACCCAGAGCGCAGAAAGAGTGGATTAGAGGCCACTTCAGCAAACCAGGCATCACAAAAGGCAGGAGGAGGCTGGACTAGAAGACCTGTAAAGGTCCCTTCTAACCTGAATTAGTCTGGATTAAAATTCCCAGAGATCACTGTCAACTCTTCTGCTGTCTAAAGAAAAAACAAGGTTGAAGTATCACCTCAGTCTATCATCTTAACCACAGCTGTGCCAAAGCTAAAAAGCTGCTGTATTTGAAGACAGAACACATAACAATGCATGTGCAAAATGGTGATTTTAATTTCAATAACAGTTCTTATCCACATACACTACGCTGTCAGATGCTGGCATTTCTAGAGTTATGTTTTCAGACACCAATATCTCAGGTGAGAACAAGAAGGGGCCAAACACAGTGCTGCGCTCTGAACTGTATCAGACAAGCTGTTAACACCATTGCTTCCCCCTATTACTGCTGACATCAGAGATTCGGTGGCTGAGGTTTAATCCTCTAATACTCCAATATTAAAAAGTCCCCAAGCCCTTAAACCATATCCATTGCTACAGCAGTAAACTCATTTAGTATGGAAAAAGGCAGTAACAGCTTCCATGTGGAAGCCACCTTATCCTGCTGTTTCTGCTTTGATAACTTCTCCAAGAGTATCTGAGCTCCCTTGAAGTCTGGTGTGTAGGATGCAATTGCTAACAAATTAAGAAGTCTTCCCCACAGGTCACCAGTATGCTGCTGCTTTGTCAAGTGGTGGTATTTTGGTGTAATGTCAAAGGAATCATTAGAGCAAAATGGGGGGAGAAAAACCCCTTCAGGGCCACCTTCCAGTGGAGCACAGCAATAACCAATTTGAAGGAAAGATACAGACAGGCATATTAGCTCTGTGAAGAGAACAAACCAGACAAATATTAGGAAAATAAGTAAAACATGGGTGTATCATCAGCTCTCTAAAGGTACCTTCAGTGAACCATCAGGCAGGTAATTTCTTTTACATGTTCCAAATTCATTGCTATCTTCCAAACACAGAAAGCCAGTTTTAATTATTATTCTTAAATAAAACAAGGTCAAGCACTAAGGCAAGGCTGCTGCAACAAATCAAACAGCAACTACACACTAAGTCTCTGTGCTGCAGCAGGAGGGAGCTGAGCTATAACAGCCTGTGTCTTCAGACAACAGAAGCTTTTGAAATTCAAGCCTCTTCAGACCCTTCTTAGAAGCTGAAACATTCTCACTTGAGTACATGCACTCATAGATGCTTTGCTTTAATGAACTGAAAGTGTCAGCTTCCCATCGGTGCGTCAGATGGACTTTTTCTCAAGTAGTGGAAACAACTATCCAGGCAGCACTTGCGTGGGGCTGCAGACACCACTGAGCTGCTAAAGTACCTTTTATAATAAATTTGAAACTATGAGGAGAGGCCATTCATTTTTCACCTCTGAATCAGGAAGTCCACTCATTCAAGCACTCATCAGCTCTCGCAGCAAAACACGTAAGATTCACACCATCCCCACCACTCCCCCTCCAAACATTAACTCACAAAAAGCCACTCAGAGGCTTCCTTAAGCCCACCAGGGAAACCAGCGGGGGCTTTTTGCAGATGTAGTTTATGGTAGTCTAAGGTCAATAGCTAATTTCAGATAGGGAAAGCCCACTGGCATTTGTTTATTATTTCCTTAATGTAACATACACAGAGTGAGTAAGCTATAAAGGGAAAGGCCTGAGACAACCATGATGCAGCCAAAATGAAAGAGGCTCCTCATCAACAAAACCAGCCCGAGACAGTATTAACAAATGTATCACACTGCATGCCAGTTTATACACTATTCCATCCCAAACAAACACTACTGTTGCAATGCTCACACCATTATTGTCAGGGAGTGGAAAAACCTGCCGCAAGAACACGATCTCTACTAGGCTGATGTCAATCAGGTGTTTCACAATGGCAGTGCCCTCTCACTTTGACATTCTTGAAATGCATGGGTTGATACCCACTGCTTCCCCAGAATTTGATTAGAAGCCATGAGCATAAGCTTTCTGTCTCCACTGGTAAAAACAGACACATGAAAGATCAGCCTAAAGGCTAAAAATTAAACAAACAATAATAACAAATAGAAAGCTAATGTATTAGAAACAATAAATCAATGAACAGATTGCCCAGAGATGTTTCACTCTCGGTCCTAAAATATTTTCAAGGCCAAACCAAATAAAGACTGGAGTAACCTGATTCCCATCTCAGAGCTGACCCTGCTTAGAGTAGGAGGTTGAACTGGAGAATTTCCTAAGTCCCTTCTGACCTGAATGATTCTCTTTTAGATTCCTGCTATGCAGGGTTAAGGCCTGTGACTAAGAGACTATGAATCTATTCAAGCCTGGCAAAGAGATATGCTCACGTGCAGCCTTCAGAACTAAAACTCTCCTTGCATGCTTTCCAGCCTTATACTATTTAAGTGAGAAAGTCATTAACCCTCCAGCCCAATAAAATGGAACTATCAGCTCCATGATCATCTATTGCCAAATGCTGCAGCAGCTTTGAGAGCACACCACAATGCTGGGCAACAGCCCTTGAAATGGCACAGGGAGGGTGCTAGAGAGCATCTAGAATGATGCCCAGGCTGTGACATGTGTGCTAGACTTCACTACTCTGCCAGATTTCAGGCTCACTAGAAACCACAATCACTGTGAAATTCACAGCCCACACCATGTCTGTCATTCTGCTGACGTATCAGCACAGCAGGCAGGGTGGCAGGGAGGTGGCACCTTGCAACAGCCGTGGCCTCAGCCTGTCTCCTTGAACTGTCTAACTAGTCTGAGTCACACAGAATCAAGTCCAAAATTTGAAAGGGAAGCCAAACCCCCTGCAAAATGCCTGTTTCCTGATTACTGGTGGCCAGCCCTCTGCTGGGTGCAGACTCCCTGACTGCCACCTTGTGTCTTCTGAAAGCACTGTCAGTGGGGGCAGGATGCTGCTTCAGGACTTCTCTCTGAAGTTACCAGTCTTCATTGGTCTGTTCTAAACATTCATTTTCTTGACTAATACAGGGAGAAGTGCAATTAAAATTCCAGCCAAACTCGCAGAACGAATCTCTGCTTGTCATCTGTTTTCTTATCAGCTCCTGGCCAGCAGCACCCCTGGATAATTGCCTTAAGGAATCAGATGGAGTGCTCCTTGATGCCCCACTGGTTGTCCCATTTACTTTGACAAGAACAGTATCAAACTACATTTGCACATTTATTGTTACATGAAAATCCACCACTTTCTTTTTCTCCCTGGAGAGTGCAGCTGCTAAATTCTGCTCAAAAAGCTCATCTGTCCTTTGAGGTATGCCCAGACAGACACCACAGATGGGGTATCAGTGACAAAGAACTGGAAATTATTTAAAATTTGGATAATATTTAAGACGTTCCTGATCCCTAAACATTAAAAACTATCTAGTGTTCGCAACAGAAAACAGCAGGGGAAGATGACAGTGAATATAAAAAGGAAGCTTACTTGGCCACGAAGCACAAACTTCTGTATTGGCCACACCACTCTCACTTATAGGCAGAGCTTTTTGTTTCTGGATGGGTTCTTCAGCAAGGGACAGCCAGAATGTCACTATAAAAGGAAACAGCACTTTTCAGTGATTCATCCTAGAGGAAAAGCAGGATGTAACTTACACAGTCTGACAGGACAAGATCCACAGAAATTATTTCTGTGTTTCTATCTGGTGAAATTCAGATCTACTATGTTTTAAAAGCTGGGTTTCCAGTATAATCAAGCTTCTGCCTTGGTTATACAGACAAAAAACAAACCAAGGCAGCTTGGGTGAATGTTGCCTTGAAAAGGCTCTTTAACTCTCAGGTTCAACTTTGGGTCTCATCACCATGAAAGAAGTTACACCTTTTGCAATTCTGGTAAAGTCCACTTTGGCTGAAACACAGCAAGCGTTAAGACCGATAATCCTCTGCACAGATAATGGAAACTCTTAAGTGATCTAAAAGAATCACACACTCCTTATATATATCTAGCATCCAGTAACCTGTCTTGTTGGTTAAAGGGAAGATTATTTTCTTACCTGAAGTCCAAGACATTGGAAATTTATTTTTTTTTTTAAGACAAAGTGTCAAATTTCATAGTGAATTTTCATTAAACAGCTTTAAGAGGCAGCTTTTCATTCTAGTGGAATAAAGTTATCCCAGCAGATCAAGATGCTTAAACATACTTGGCCAAGCTCTTTGCATATACCTGGTCTCCTTCCTCTGTGTGTGCACAGCAGATCATTTCAGGTCCCCCTACACTCCTCAGGAGAAAATGGTATGTAGTAGCTGAATTAGTCAAACCCATTCTGAGCTGATCATTGGAAATTATCTCACTACAATGCAAATAAGTACATCTGCTATGAGACAAGGATCCTCAGTCAATGCAAAACATGTTAATGCTGATAAATGCTCTCAGTTTCTTTCTATTAGCAAAAGTAAGGTGAACAAAGTCATGTGCTTTCCTGGAAATTCATTTCTAGTGGGCAGAAACTACTGCCATTCTACACAGCCAGTGATCACTGCTGGAGATCACATTTACACCACAGCTGACCTATACGAGGTCTTGTACCTTTAGAGTTTCTTAAACACTAAACATGTAAAAGACAGATGATTCACTTCTTCATACATTCGATTAGTACTGTACCAGGTAGCCAGTCCATGCAATACTGATCTCAAAATTCAACCTACATCATTAATTAGCATTTCATGTTCCCATCACCTCACTTACTAGTTTCTGCCAAACTTCTGCACACCACCTTCCAAATGAAAATTCTCCCCATAGACCTGGTCTATGGTCTAAAGACCAAGCAACTTTCAGGGGTATGAAAGAAGTATTTAATATCAACTGTCATCTTTTAGAAGTACAAAAATGATACTTGGTTTTAGGGTCACTTCACAATTCCTATTCCCACCATGAAACGTGGTCATGTGTGATGGAAAACAGCAACAACTAATATCCTGAGATGGTAAGACAAAGGACTGAAGACCAACCCATAGAAAACTGAGCACTAAAGGTCTAGACTGCAATTTGGCCACAAATGTGAGGTACATGCTTCCTGATTCATGACAATTTACCAAAAGAGATTACTACACAGCAGGAAATCCACAGCTCCTATCCATCCCAGTGACTGTCTCCTCCAGCACAGGACATGCTGTTCCTGTGGCAGGAATCAATGAACTCAGGAAGAAAGAACAGATCCCTCCTCTTTCTCTCATCCAATTCTGTTTAGAGAACAAGCAGGAGTTTTACTCTGTTCTGACTCCATTGAGCTTACTCACAATGTGGTGTGACTACAGTACAGGGCACTTCAGCTGTTTTCTGCAATACCACTGTCCACACATGGTAGGAAACACTACTGAGTGATGCTGGCATTTCAGGCACGCATGAAATAACAGTTTAACTGAACAAAGGAAGCCCCATAGTATTAATTCTGAAGTCCTGCTGCCAAAAAAGCCTCAGGAAAACATCACCACTTACAAAACCCAATCAATCCTCTGGTATTTCCAGGGAAGCTCAGCCACAAGGTCCATAGGAGCAAGAAGGATCCATTTGGTGGTCTGGGAAGTGGTGTGGGTAAAGAGATGAGGGAGATAAAAATTAGTGCAAAAACCACCACAATGTACGAGTGTAATGCTTCACAGTGCTTCTCCTCCTTTTTTATACAGTGACAGTCCTTGTCTAAATCCTCATGACATAAGACAGGCTTGTAATTCAGCCACAGACTTAGGTCTCTTTATATCAGGATTCAGTTTCTGGCTCCATTTCATACTTGCACTGTAGCTCTGGAGCAAAGCTGCTTAATTTCTGTGCTGATGCTTCTTCTGTAAAATGGAATCAAGTTGTAGATGCCTCACATCTTTCCTGCCTCATCTGTTCCAGCTGTACATCAATGTGGAACACCAGTGTCGTCTTGGAAACACCTTTACTACCCTTCAGATACTCATTAACAATCCTCCTAGGAAAGACCAATTCTCAGTGCAGTGATGAACTTCTGAACTGCATGGATAACAATAAACCAGAAATATTGTCAGCTGGCTAAGGCAAAAACCATTTAAGAAAGTAATTAAATCAGAGTCCTTCACCAAAAGAAAACAACACATTTCCAAAGAGTCAAAGATACAAAAGACACAAAACCTTGTATTAAAACTTTTAACAATCTTTTCTACATGCTTTACAGATCAAGTTAAAATGCAAAAAGGAATTGCTGAAGACCTTAGGATGAAGAAAAAGAAGTATGTTTTTAAACTACCTTTTTCCCTTTTTCATTTACCCTCAGCTACCCTAATTTCAGTTATCATACAAGATACAGCACCCTAAGCTGTGCAGAGCACACATGCTCAGCATGGCCAAGAAATGGTACATCTTATAAAGTTTAAGCCTATGAAATATTACAAAACAAAAAAAAAATATTAAAGAGGAAGTAGGTCACCTCTGTGCAACGTTTAAGCCTTACACATTTAAAATAACATTAAGACCAATACCATTTTAGATTATTACACATAAAAACAGGGCACCCATATTTACACATCTACCTGGAGTAACGTGCTTGTTTTTCACACTTATGCTGCATCATCTCCTGCAATCTAATACAGAATGCATTCCAGCTATATGCAGAAAGAAGTAGGTTTTGTGTTGCTGTTTTTTTCTTTCCTCCCAGTCATTTCAAAACACTATCACTTCCACAATTTCTCAACCAGCTGTGCTGTTTCCTCATTGGGTGACTTTTGTTTGGGTGATTCTCTATTACAGCAACATTCAAGATTGCTTAAGTTGCCAACGGCTTAACATTATGAAGTGTCAACTGACATCAAAACCAAATCCAAAGTAGAGATGTGTGGGAATAGACCCACAATATCATAAATGGAACAGATCACGCCAGAGATGGGTCTCTGGTGAGAATGAAGAAGTCAACCAAAGAGCCTTTTAAATCTGAGGTTTTTTTACTGTATTGTAAACTGGAGTGTTGTATCTTCCCCAGCTCCCTGGAGGGAACCCCCATACCTTCCTAATTAGTATGCAAGTCTTGCCAGGCCAGGTAAATCCTTCCCTGACTGGCCTATTGTTAACCCTTCCCCTTGAATCCTATTGGCTGTGAAGCCTATAAAAGGCCTGGCGAGGTGAATAAAGCCTTCTTTGCTTTCCTGCCCCCAGTGTGTGTGTGTGTCTCTGCTCTGGGGACCACACGGGCCGAACACGTGGCCCGGGGAGGGGACCGGGAAAGTGGGGAGCGATCCCAATTCAGCCGCCGCAAATGATGCCCCGTGTGAGGAAATAACTGAACTCTTCTATGAAAAGGAGGTTATTTAACTCAACAGGAATTCAAACGCAGGATACGCTTGGAGATCTTGCGTCTGGCGATGGCCCAGAAACTCAGCAGTCCAGAGTGTCTTCAGTTCAGCACTGGTCACAAGATGATAATCTCCCAGCCTGAATACATAAGAGGTGTTGGGTTTATTTTTTATTTCAAGAAACTGTGCAATAAACTAAGTCAGCCAGCCAGCCTCGAGACTTTGATCTGCAACTGTATTAGTGTTCCAGCTGTTTTTAATAAGCGCTTGGCCCACAACACCAGACCATGTCATGCCCATATATTGCTGGTATGAGAAATGGACCTGCCAGACCTTATATGTCCCTACACCACATCACTTAAAGGATTTCAACCCAAGGACAAACATACCTTTTTATGGAAATGACTTCAACATTTTAAGACTTCTCTTACAAGTTTATTCAACTTACATCCATCATGCAGATTACCATGTCCTAGTTCCAGGCACTGTCAAAATCTGCATCTCTGCCAGTGCCTAATCCATTCAAGCTCCTGACTCCCACACCTACGATGTTTCAAGGCATGTAGAGATGACACTACTGTTGCACAAGTGTAGATTAGTGTCCAAAAAGGCATCTACATGAAGAAAGAGAAAAACAATCAGGCCATACTGGTTAACACTGATAAAAACAAGACACAAAGTTCAGACCACAGAACATGCCAACTCTCTCCAGTAACTCAGGTGTGACCAGTCTGGACTGACCAATTGCTAAAATGGGCAAAAAATGGATTTCAGAAGAGCAGTTACAATAATGATCACAATTGGTCATCCCTAAATAAACTTAAATGAAGAAGCATCTTGGAAGGGAGTAACAGTCCTGATGGGCCAAGATGACTCTCACACTGTATAATCAGTACACTAACCAGCTTAATTCTTGCATTTCCACTTCCTCACCTCACTATCAAGCATTATGTCCCCAGCTGTAGCTCAGCAGCAAATTTAACAGACATCTGAAACCGCTTATGACTTTACATATGCATTTACATAACTCTCTCACCAGTGCTCAACCACCAATGATGTTTTGTACCCTTTAAAAAAGCAGCAAAACACAGTACTGAGAAGCTGAGTGATGTATGTACAACATTCTCAGACAGGCTGTTCAATGAACTACTTTGCTACATGTTAAACAAAAGCTCTCAGTAGGAATAACAAGCATCACATAATAGACTTAAGCCTTTTTACCTTACAATTCTCTTCTTATGTGCTTGGTTTACCCTCACTGATATTAAGCCAGCTCCTCCGAGAACTACACTTGAATACTGTAAGCAGTCCCAGATGTTTTTTTTATTAATTAAAAAATCCCCAAACAGTCATTACACCATTTCATGCCTCTTGACTCACAAGGCATAACTCACGATACAGAAAGGACAGATTTTCTGCAAGACCGCCTTCAGAAAGCTTCCCCATCTGGTGAAATATGTAAGTATGACCAATGCAATTGACAAAAAGGCTCAGAGGCAGCTGGGGAGAATGAATGAATGAACCAATTTCACTTTAGACCACAAAATGGCTTGGGCAAGTGACATGCACCACAGTTACATTGCTGAAAAGGTTCATTAATTCTTCAAATCGACTTTTCAAACATGCACTCTGAGTCTAAGAAGGAAAGAGACATCAGCTTTCAAAGCTTTTAAGGCAGACTGACGGCACAGAGAGGAATAAGTAAAAGCACCATATAAGATGAAAGGTAGCAGACTGCATTTTCATTACTCTCTTCAAATGGAAAAGTCTTTTACTTGTTGATTAGAAGACAAAGACTTTACCTGCAGACTGTTACAGATAGTAAGAGTACACACAACTAAGGAATCTCAGAAGTGACCTTGCATGAAAGGATAAATGCAACAGTATTGTTGCCACATTAGGTACTGGTGTACTAGGGCACTCCCTTCATCCCTTTTTACAGTTCTAGCAATCACACCTTTCACAGTCAGCAAGGCTACACAACTATGTCTCTGCTTCCAGCCTTGAAATTTTGCTCACAAAAGCAAAGAGCTCACAGCCCAATATGAACAACGTATGTAAGCAAAGAGATGGATGTAATGTTACTTAAAACTTGTCTTTCCGTTATTCTGTTAAGATTGTCCAAAGAAGACTGCTCTTGCAAACTGGTTACGTTAATTTGATCTAAATTAATAGAAAACAAACCAGCAAAAAAACCCTTGAAAATATCAACTTAACTGCCCTTAGCAATACTGTAGAATTCATTTAATGGTAAAGCAGCAATTGGACAAAAACTTGTACAAGATCTTAAAGACAGACTGTATGATACAAGGTGTGTATGGTCAAATACCCGACTTCAGACTTGATTCCTGTGTTTTTTCCTTTTTGGAAGAACAGGGCTTTGCTCATTATGTATTTTCAGTTGATACGGAACCACTCTTCTACAAGCTGACACAGATGAAGCACAAAGTCTGTTGAAGCAACACTCACCCGATCTGATGATTTTGGCATTACAGCTTTTGTATTTCAGACCCCTGGATTCCAATCTTTTATTTCAGTCACAAGCAAAACAACCTCAGATAACACTGTATTTCTTGCATGCGACTCCCCTACTCCCTCTAAACTGGCACAAGCCATTGTACTAATTTCATTTGAGTCAACAGGCTGTTGAGGGGAAACCAGAATTGAAAAACAAGTCCAGACACCTTTCCCTCAGAAAAATCAAACTTGTATAAGCTAGCTGAATGACATACTTGGTGTGGAATGCACACTAGTTTATGCAATATGAGTGACAATCATTTGTGAATACATCAGTATAGATTTTTATTTATTCTTGTATTTAATACTACGTGTCTCTTTCTTCATGACACCTGCCTGCTGCCTCCTCTCTTCATGGATGGCAAGCTGGACATTAAGTATTATTTAGAGCAAAAACATTATCTTGTCACAAGTTCCTTAGTAGTTAATGAATCTGAAATTGTCAGCTTATGGGTATTACAGCATTGTCAAAGAGATGTTCATCTTACTTTTCTGTTCAGCTTCCACGAAAACATGGTTAAGAAAATGGAGGTTCAGACTGACACGAGATTCCTGAATGCTCGTTACTGGCATAGGTTTTTCTTTGGGCAATTTCTAGAAGAGAACTGTCCGGTAGATCCCTCTTGATACATTGCATCTATGCAGATCTGTGGACTGCTGTACTTCTGCAACACAGACAGACTGGAAGGAAAATTCAGGTAAAACAAATATCCGGACTACACATCCTCTGCTCTCCTCTCAACTCTAAGGAGCCACTCTAATAGCAAAATAAAACTGTGTATTTCTGCTGAAAGAGAATGTTAAAGGCTACGGACCTGTGACTGAAGGGTAAAAACACTCTTTGAGCCATTCTAAAGTAAGACATTCAAATTAGAAGGCTTTAAAAAAAATCTTTGAGAAAAACGTAACAGAGATGACACAATCAATACACACTTTGTTCCCATTTGGTCTTACACAGAGATAGAAATTTGACACCACCCTCTTTAAAATCCCATTTGTACCTATCATCTCTACAAGCAAACCAGTAAAAACCCAAAAGTAGTCATAGGAAAACACAGGTTTATCTGGCATGTTTTTCAACAGCATATCCAGAGTGCATCAACAGGTTTTCTTCCCAACTCTTAAGCACTGAGTTGGAAGAGGCCCAACTGCACAGCTAAAAGCAGCAGCAGAGCTGAAACTGAATACACAGACCTGTGAAGAACAGAAACGAGGCCCAAAGGGCTGCATTGTTACTTCTTCATTCAGTGAGGAAAACAAGAGAAAAACATCTTCCCTTCAGCAACAGTTCACTTATGTCACCTGATTGTAGTAGCAGTACAAAATATTCATATGATTATTTAACATTTTCAATTACTGATGAATAGCGTAACAGCAAGCAGACAAGTTGTTGGCCATTAAGAAGGCACCTAAAATTTGGCAAACTGGAATTTTTTTGAAAGTCCTTTCTGGTAGACAGGAAGAGGAAAAGAGACACCCCAAATCACCACTTCCGTGACTTCACTTCAGAGAATTCCCCTATCAAAGGTTTCAGCCTTCAGATTTCCTGAAGGTTTCAATAGAGAAAGAGCCAAAGACAACAAAGATATTACACACCTGATCTTGTTCAGATGTATGTAACAACAGCATAAGCAGAGATTTTTTTTTTTAGAACAGCTTCTTCAACTGCAAGTTGCACACCTTCATTTGTACTGGGAAAAGTGTAGAATTTGGAGTGTTAAGTGTAAACATTTATTCCAGAAATCATCAATTTCTCTATTATGATACAACAGAATCTATACTTAAGGTAAACTAATCTTTCTCTGAAATAGAAGGCAACTTGCAAAGTGTTTTAGAACAGCAGTGAGCACACCAAACACCTACACACTCAACAGTCACCATGTGAATTAATTTTTAACACCTCAATCTTCTTTCCCAGGCTATGGTGAGATCTGTGTTGCCAGCATGCTGAACCTCAGCTTCAGTTTTAAGCACCAGTGATGCCACACCAAAAAAATGTGCTGAAGACTTTGGAACTCCCAGTTACATTACCTCAGGAAGCAGCAATAGTGAATGCCAAGCAGAGATAAGATAGAACTGTTTAAGAGTTGACTTAGATCATCCAAAAACAACCCTGCTCAAGATGCACAGGTTTTGTGCAATTATGCCCTCTTTCAATAAGGAAATCCCTGACAGTACCACACCCTCAGATTTAGCAGCACTATCAGCAGACAGGCATAAAATAGATATGCCACTAGTCACCTCCAGAGCTTAGATACTCACCTTTCATAAAGGTTAAGATGAATAAGGAATAGGGGGATACGTTACATTAGAGCTATGAAAGTAGGCCACTCTCAAGGTTGGAATTACTCCCCCTTCTAACTCCCATGAAGAACTCTAATCTACTCAGTCATGATGTATTATTTATAGTGGTCTCCTCTGCTTGACGTTGGCTTTGGATGTATTTTTTCTGGCCTGAAACATCTGAACTACACAAGATCAGTGTAGAACATTTATGCTTCCAATAGGTTGTGCCTCAGACTCCACAGCGCTACTTATTTAATTTGGACATTAAGAAACAAGCTCACAATTCAGCAAATGCTTAATAAAACCACTTAATGACTGGAGTAACAATAACTAGCTCATTTGCCTAAGGCCACTAAAGTGGTAGAATTGAAGTCAGTACATTCATAGACTCATAGAATAATTTAGATCATCTAGTCCAACCTTGATCCTACCACTTTCAAGTTATCACTAAACAGTGTTTCCAACTACCACACTCACATGTTTTTTTGAACACTTCCAGGGATGTTAATTCTACCTAATTATCTGCCTTTAACTTCTCATCAAGGTGCAACAACAGCAGATCTATGGAGACTCATTCTTGGTGCTGTGTAGCATGTGGAAGCGTGCCACTTGTACTAATACACCATGATGGAGCACAAGGCAAGTATCTTTGAAGGATATTACAAATACACACATATATTCTTCAAATGCAAAAGTACTACTTCTGTTGTTGTAATCTTGGAATTTATAATAAAGAGAAGCAGTCATATCATCACCCTGTAAACAGCTTTGTTAGTAGAGGATAAAGCCAACTTTCTTAATTCCTATGAAAACAAATGCTATGAAATGAGTTTTCTAGCACCATCAATAATCTCGAAGCATTCCAGCTCTATTGAAGCTAGGATCTGCACCAATATTCTCTTATGTGACATCAAATAGTTTTCCCATCCCACCTCTCAACTTGTTGAGATCCTTGTCTTAGTGATGACATGCACTGCCCTCTTGTGTTATGGTTTAGAACTGAGAAAGTCTGACAAGTTGGGTTTCACACAAACATCCAGCTCCCCCTGTTTTAACAGCAATTTTTTCCCCTAATCGCTGTTCCACGAGAAGCCTCTCCAATCATTCATATATATATATATATAAAAAATAAATCTCTATATATTTAAGATGTAACTCAGGCTGCAACAGATTTAAACCTCCACAATCCCAAGGAACAAACCGAACAAAGTTCATTGTTCTCCACTAACCGGTGCAGGTATTTTCAACAGCACACAGTTTTGCACAAACAGATGGTGCCAAGTGGCACGGACAATTACATTTTAGACTGCTCTTCCTCCAGCACAAACAAATAAATTCATAGGCTACAATACTGCGTTGACAAAAAAGTGAGACTAAGCTATTAATCCCTTCCTCAACTTCAATCTGAAGAATAGTAATAGAAGTTGTCCATTTTATGTCCCTAGACTGTATTTTGAGAGGTGTTGTTCTCAAAATCTCTACAAAGAAAAGACTAAGGGTTCATTTACCTACAATGGCTGGGTATTAGCTGAGCAACTACATTCTGTACCAGCAGCACACACTGGGATAGAAGTTCCATAACAAAAGAGGGATGTGAAACTAGGTATTTCAGTGATCCGTAGCCAAACCAATCCTGCTGCATCTCTGCCTCACAGAGGACATGAAAGCAATGATCTGTTAAACCTTCCCAAGTCCAAAGCTGAGCGTAACTACATTTGTGTCTTGCAGTGCAGTCCCAGGCCCAGTGGGTGGATCACAGAAAAATATGCATTAACAATTAGAAGAAAATCATGGAATGGTTCTGGAAAAGTACTGTACTTTTAAATATGTGCTGAGTGGAAGTTCATTTTTCTTAAATAAAAAAAAAAGAAAAAAGAAAAAAAAGAAGACTGACTTACAATTTTGGTAAGTATGGTCATCTAGAAGTAAAAATGCTTCTGTTGTCTCTATTCCGAAGAGTATCAAAAAAACTTCTACAACTGCACCGTCTTTACACAGGTGTCTTAAATGACCCACTTCTTTCTCACTGGGCATACTATGCAATTGTAAAACATCACTATATTGTTAACTATTTACATGACAGTAGCACTGAGCCCACCGACTTCACTTCTGAACTGACATTAATTTAGAAATTTTTATATTACCTTGTTTCTCACAAATTATCTACCGAAATGGATACTTTACAGTAATTCACAGAAACTTAGTTCCATCATTCAGCAGGAGCCTTTCCTGCTCTAGCAGATAGCAGTTTTCCTATCATGTGACTCAGCAAACAAAGAATGTGCTAAAGCTAATTAGTGTTGACTGCCCAATTTTGACACATGATGAAATTTTGTTTAGAAAATGTGGGTTTTTTAATGTTTTTTTCTCCCCTTTCCCCACCCATGCAGGAAAAAAGCAAGACACAAGTCATCTGCCATACTAATGTATTCCATCTTTCAAAAAGAAAGACATGATTTTAATATTACTTAACAATATGTTAAAAAAGTAGCCAGTTAGGCTTCAGTGTTAATACAATTATACACTCTATAACAGATTTGATAGTGTGAGTACTGTTCTTTTTTAAATTTTCTCATTCTGCAAGTATTCTTACACAAGCTGGCTACAAGTCAGGAAGAAAAAAAAAATCAAAACACAAATAGCGTAACTTGTACACTCTTAAACAGTAGATTGTGAAAGAACTGAGGGAATACTTGTCCCATAAGAGCCTCTTTTTCATGAAGTCATGTCAGGAGTATTCTGGAGCAGATGAAAGCACAACTGACTAGGTCCATTCCTTTGTCAGGAGTCAGAATGACAAAACATAGCTAGATGCAGAAGTGACAGGAGCCACTGCAGATGATGCAACCTAGTATTTTGGCCTCCACCCAAGCCTAAGCAATTTAAAGTCTTTGAGGCCAAGGCATTCAGAAGGAGATGGAAAAGAGCTATTGTTCCAACTCCAACAGCATACAGCTACCATCAAGTAAGTCTCACTCACAGACTACAAGCACACAAGCTAACAAATTCAGGTAGAAAGTGGCAATTTTTCAGTCCGCAAGAATTATCAGGCCAAAGGGTTCAGTGCAGATCCACACAGCACTGGGGACAAGGCAAGGCAGCACTGGCTCAAGACCAGGTAAGCTCTCAGCACAGCAGGACAGATAAGTGGAGTTGTCGTTCATTGATTCCTGCAGGGTTCCCTCCCCATCTTGTGTCATTTCAATGTGCAGCAAAGGTGGTTTTTTTCAAGCTAAAGTTGGACCAGTTGATGGAAAGTCTCTGCCTTGTCTGTCTGGCAGAATCCAAGCAGAACCTGAAATGAAAAAAGTGATAAAGTGAAATCAATACACTTAAAATCAAACCTCCTTTGTTATCCCCCTTTTGAAGAGTTTCTCTCATTCTGAAAGACAAAACCTATTAAAAAAATCACTCAAATACATTGTAAACCAGTTACTTTAAACACCACTGTATTACCAAGTGTGAGTGAAGGAGGTAGCAAACAACACTGCACATTCACTGGCAAAGAAGTGAGCTGAATGTTAATTAGAAACAGAGGAGGCATCACTTTATTTACCAAAAACCTTGAAAGGGTAAGAATGAATGGCAGGAGGTGTAAAGCAGCATCACCAATGGTATGGGACACTGCCGCTTCTCTTCCTCATACAACAAAGTTATACTTGGGACAAAGACCTTCAAAAAGGAAATCTGTTTATAAAACAGGACATAAGTAGCCCACATGCCTGGAAGAACACCTTTAGAACAAAAATCCATTTATTTGCTTTCACCAAACACAATTTATGGAAGAACTCTGGAAAAGGTTGCCACATGCAGGCCTTTCAGCAATGGTTAAATCAGGCTGAAGAACTTTACTGACGCAGGGAGCAGCTTATAGGATAAAAGTTGCATGACTGTATCAAAGTAGTGCAAACCTCTCTCTTAAAGGCTATACTGCTTCTGTTAACAACTGAAAGCCAAAGAAAGGGAGCAGACAGGAGGAGCACAATAGAACAGCTACAGTGGAACGTTAGGACTTATTTTCTTCTTTCTATGCTAAAGTTAGAAGTAGCTTGTAATATTAATCCTGATGACAGTGTGTAATTCAAGTATCCATTACACAAGTCAAGAGGAGATGATGAATGAACAAACTATCAGTAAAAAGTATGATTTTAGGAGGCCTGTGCAGCTTATTGCCATGGACGGTTACTAAAAGAAGCCATGTTACTTAGCCTTCCAAGCATTATGTTGGGAATTATGTGATAGAAAACATATGCATTAATGATGGCCTCATGGCATTAAGTAGCTGTTTTTCTCCCCTAAAAGAGCACTAATCAGGGCTTTTCAGTAACCTTTTCTAAGCAGGTGTACATAAAAAAAACTGGACAGTTACACACAATTCCTAACAGATGACAGTAAAGGAGTAGATTACACCAATTTCTGAATGTAGTAGAAACCAATACAATTTAAAGTGCTAACTCTTCATCTGGAATCACATTTTACAAGTTTATCTCCAAAATCCAACTGCACTTCTCCAAATACAAGACACTGCTTCATTCATCCTACTGAGAGTAAATAACTGATGAAAAGAGCTTTTCTATTTGCTACAGATACTGCAAACTTGAATGAAGCTAAGAATATTCCACAACAAAGCCTTATGCTATACTAACACTAGTACTATCTAATACATGTTGTATTTTCTCTATAAAACCTACATTTTCATTTTAAAAAAAAATCCTTTAATTGGCACCACTCAGAAAAGTAATTCTTAAGACAAGAGACCATGCGCTGGTGAAAATTTCATGGTCTTGTACATTGTAACTCCGTAAGCAATGAGATACATGAATGCATTTAGTAGTAATAATAAGCAGCAGCTGTACTCTGTTCTTTGCAAGACCGAGACACACATTACATCCCAGGCACACAGGCTATGAAAACTATATAAATTTAGAAGAGAAACCCGTACCAAAAGCCCTTTCTTGAAAAACCCAACCCTTACATGAACAGCTTTTGTTGCTTTGTGAAATTTGATTCAATTGCAGAAGTTACTTGTAACTTTTCAGATTTGGCTGAAAGACTTACTAAGTGTATTGACGGGAAATTAGTATATCCAGTCAACATTAAAGAAAACAAATTTGAGTGGATTTCAGTACTACGGAAGCATGTGATCCACTATTTCAATACGAGCTGCTTCCTCATATTTGAGGAATTTAAACATAACTAGCATCACAGAATCACAGAATATTCTGAGTTGGAAAGGACTCACAAGGATAAAGTCCAAATCTCAATATGATGCATAAATCCCAAAATCAACCAAATGCACAGAAGAAAAAAATTTCTCAAGCAGAGGTTCGTACTGTTCTTTTACTGTCACTGTAGTAAGGCCAGGTTGTACGGAGCTCTGAGCAACCTGGTCTAATGAAAGGTGTTCCTGTCTATGGCAGGGGGTTGTAAGGTGGTCTTTAAGGTCCCTTTCAATCCAGGCCATTCTATGATAAGCATCCCCTCTTAATGACTGGCATAAATTAATATCCCACAGTTACACCCTCTCTACTTTGTGTACAGTATAAAATTCCCAATTAACAGATCCTGTAAACAAGGGAGAAAACAATGAACAAACCTTTCTGAAGTATCTGTTTGGAAATTTAAACAGTAAAGTTTTGTCTGCTCAACACTTAAGATCCTGTCAGGTTGTTTTCTGTATTTTGGTTTTTAAACACTAATCTGTATTTGGCCTGTGTGGAAAATAAAGGGGGAGGGGAAAAAAAGGTAACTGAGAATATTCTGAAAGCCTCAGTGAGAACCTGGGGGACACATAGATAATTCTGGCACTCATTTCTGTATTTGTGCTATTCAGCTATGAGCTGTGCCCACAGACCAGAGCTTTGGTGATTGTTACAGTATTCATAATGTCAGCTGTAAGAGAATTTGCTATGTTACACCAGAGTACAACACAGGCTTTTCTGCCAGGAGTTAGTTATTAAATTGTGAGTTGGTGTGGTGGAGTTGTTTCTGTTTGTTTCACAACCATGAAAGAAGAAATGACAGCTTTATGTGTAGGGATTACAGCACTTTACCTTTTAAAATACTCCACTTCTCTCTCTGTTTCATCCATTTCCACGCTGTCTAGATCAATGTCTTTGGGTAAAAACACATCATCTACAAAGGAAAAAGGATGACACTATGTTAGATTCCATGGGGAGGGGGGAAGGAGAGAAGAAGCAGCTTAAAGGAAGTGCATTAAAGGTGTTTTTGGAGAACATACTGAACTTTGTAGAGTATTGATTATTCACAGTTAGGATGATTTAATATACTTATTAAATAATAAATAATATACTTATATTTAAAAAGACAGTTCTTAAAATCTCTATACTAGTATCTCTGCCCAATCTTTAAAGAGTTACACTGGGAACAAGGAAGAGATGAATCAACAGTAAATTTACTGATTTCATGGGTTGCAAAAAGATACCATAAACCTGTAATACACATCAGAACAGTCAAATTATACAAAGGGCTCAATGAATTACATAGCTCTTGAATACCTGAAATTTGTTGGCCTTACTACTAAAAACGTAGCTTTAGAAACGTTTTAAAAATGGTATTTATATAGAAAAATACTTTAAGAATTGTGGGTTTGTAGAGCTGCTGTACTCCTGCTGGGATAGGATCATCAGGCTGTGTCTGAAAGAGTTTAAGTCATGCTAGCTACCAGTTGGAATGTTTTTTTAAAACCCCAAATCTAATACATTAATATATGACTTGAATTTAGGACTAAGTTATATATAACAGAAAGTCACCTTAAAGTTCTTTAAGGTATGCTGTACTATCTCAGTGTATGGTTCTCTTTTGTACTTTAAAAAGAAACACAACAGAAAGCACAACTTCTTGTAGAAATCAATTTGAAGATTTTCCTCTTGAAATTTCTTTTCTCACCACATATATAGTCCAATCTCATTTCTGATGCAGCTTCACAATACATTCCAAAGAAGGTGAGGCAAAGAAACTAACATAAAACACCAAACACACACCTGGACCCTAGAATCCTTGAGATTAAGAGGATAGACAACTCTCTTCTAAAGACACTCCTGGTGGTTTAAAAGATGCATCAATTTGCTTTTCAACTTACTCCCGAAGAAGCAGAAGGCCTTATAAACACAGGGCTTCCCTAACAGTCCTGGTTTTCTTCAGCCTCTTTATAACACGGAGTTCAAATACTTAGCCAGAATAAATTTTTATAAGAAACAGAGATCTCACCAAAAGCAATAATGTTCACTGCTTTAACAATTGATTTTAAAACTCATTTAAAACCCCCTAGCTTTGCTACCCCCTTTTCATGCTCTTTCTTACTCTAGTTCTCCTTTTTTCTCAGTTCATTTTTTGTGTCTTTGCTAAATTGGTACATCAACCTATGTCTTAAAAGAATTACCAGTACATGAAAAATTGTGTATTACAGTATCTTTACTGTAGCCCTAAAGTCCAGACTACTCAGTAGAAATCCTATCCCAACTCTATAGAGAGCAGCACAGTTCTCTCGTTATAAATTCAGAAACATGTCCTTGTGTATTAAGCATTAACTTTTGGAAATTTTAAGTATACTTTATTTAAGCAGCAGAAAATAACAGGAGGGGCAGGGAGGAGGTCAAAAGGTCAAAATGCAGGAAGGTACCTGCATTCTCCTACAGTAAATATCCTCTACCACCATCACCCTCTTCAGTATCTTCTCCTCTTTCTGCTCCCAGGTCTGGAATTTTATCTTGCTCCAAACACTGGAGACTGCCAAAGGATTAAGGTCTCCTATCTAGATGTCCTTATCAGTCAGAAGGCAGCGAGAACTGCCACACATTTCACTCATGCACCATTACCACTTGGCTACCAGGTGATCCCAGGGGAATGACTGGGTGCTCCAAGCAGAGATGTCCATCCACAAAACTGCCATCCCAGCTGGCAGTCCCAGTAGGGACCAAGCATGTGCAGGAATAAACTGGTGCCTGAGAACAGCAGTTTGACATGGTGTGCTGGCAAAGCCACCCTGCCAGCACATGTGCTTTTCAGCTCTGGTCTTAGCTGGTAGATGGGCTCAGGCAAACAATAAATTGGAAACAAAATTATTCAAGCGCAATTTGCTTCAGTTAACTCAATATCCTATGGTTTTATTCTATCAGATAAAAAAAAATCTGTTTACTAAGACAAGCTAATAGGGTGAACGCACTCAATGTCAACTAATTAACATCCCACTGCAACTTTTCACTTGGGCAAATAAAAAAATCAGTAAATTAGGTTTATTTATCTACTTACCAGTTAATGTAATAAGAATTATTTCCACTGAAAAAATGCGTATTTATGCATGACTGACCATTCTTTGACTGCACAATCCTCTTATTTCCCTTGCTTAAATAGTAAAATCTACTTCATACTACACTCTTAATGCTGTATGAGAAACAACCTTGTTTTTAAAGCAAGATAGGCTTTCCAGAAGACTGGCTTTCTTAACTAACATAACTCCCTCACAAAACCTGCAGCACATGCTAGCTAATTTATTTTTGAAAGCATCCTGCACCTCTTTACTAGAACACTGTGCATCTCTTAATTGTCATAATTTTGATGACTTGAGTCTTCCTGACACCAGTTTCTGATTCTGTCATTTACATTTGCAGGATGGCCTGAAGATAAAAATGGCAGAATTCTGGATTTAAATGGTAACAATAAAAATCCAACCCAAGTTCTTCAACTTTCTTACACACTTACCAATGGAATTATTGACTTTGTCCCCTTTTTTCTTCTTGTTTTTCTTGTTCTTGCCTTTTGGTTGAGGAGAATCCGCAAGTATTAGCTTATTATTTTGCTGCTGTTCACTTGGTGAAGGGGATTCACTTGTTATGGGTGCTTTCTCTTCCTTTACGTGGTTCAACTGTTTTTTGTTGTTATTGTTTAATTTCTTCTCTTCCTTTTTAGGTTCTGCAAGTGTTGGGAGCTCTGCTGCTTTTGCTTTGGATTCTATTTGGTTTCTAGTTTTAGTCTGAATCTCAGCTGCTTTGGGGGATTCAACAGGCTTTTTCACTTGTTCAACACATGATTTGTTTATCTGCTTTAGCTTCTGTTTGCTGTTTCCTTCTTTATGCTGATGCATAATATCAAGCAGAAAAGAGAGGGGCTCATGCTGCTTTACACTGCCCTCTTTTTGATAGAGCAGCTTTGAGTCTCTGGATAGTTCACAGCCCGTCTCTAGAACTGGCCTCTGTTCTGTGTGATTCACATGTCTTGACAGCGAACCGGAGGAGGTTTCTATCTTTTCTGATTGTTCAAGTGTACCATTCTGAATGTCTTCAGGTGCATTTGGGACAGGTTCCTTCACTGTCTGGCAGTTTCGAGTAAGCATGTCCACCTTTTGACAGTCCTTACTGGTTCGTTCTTTCTTCTTTTTCTTGACAGCCCGCAACTGCTGAAGTTCTTGAAGCCTTTGTAATTCCTGTTTCAGTCTCTCTTCTTCCTCTTCCTCACGCCGCCTCTGCTCCTCAAGCAACTGGTGATGCTCCCTCTCCCTGGCTTCAGCTTCAAGTCGGGCTTTTTCTTCAAGCTACAAAATAAAAATAGGTTTATTGAAAATGACAAATATTTTGGAAATTACATTTTAGGGATTATTACTACTTTTCTCTATGAATGTTATAAATCCTAGATGTGAACATATGAACATACGTAATCCAGAAGCCTGCAGAGCAAGCAAATAACTATACAGAATCTGCTCTTTTAAGCACATTACAATCCTTTCTATATTTCCATTTTCTGTTTCTGTAACTCACTTGACTGTTGTTAATACCAGCTGCTGATCTTCTCTTTGCTACTGCTAAGCCTAACTTCACATCAAAGTTTTTTACATCCACAAAAACCTGCTGACAACAAGACAATTCAGCTTCTTTCTCAATGACTCTGTGTATTACTAAGGTAACTCAGATTTGCATCAGGTTGTATCCTTTACCTGTTCTCTTCCTATGGCAGCAGAGTTGCTCTGTTCCACTGTTTAGGAACTTTAGGAAGAACAATCATTAAAACATTCTGCACCAAAATTTTGTCAAAAATACTAAGGCTGGCAAAATTGTCTATTGTCAGTCATAACTTCATTAACCAAAACAAAGGCACAAGAGATTTTTTCCAGCCATTACTGCCAGTGCCTAAAACTGCTGTGCAGCACTAAACTTGCATCATTAGCAAAATAAAAGGAAACCATACACTGAGAACAATCATGACCATTTATTTTCCTGTACATTCTGAGGTGTCTGTATGGCATTAATTTTTCAGTTATGGAAGTCATGCAAAAAATCCTAGGAGAAACTTCAACTTTTTGTGCCCAAATTGCATTGCAAAAGCACAATGAATTTTGCATTGCAAATTTTACCAAGTTAATTTTATTTGTAAATAATCCACTAAGCCCTCAAAATGTTGAATAGTGCTACAACATGGACGTAAAGGATTTAACTAGTGAACATTAGGTCTTCCAAACCCATTTAAAGAATGTAGAAGTAGTGCTAGAAAGAAATCCACAAACAAGAAAATATTTACAATGTGGTCACATAACACACTAGAATTCAAAAAATATTCAGCAACCAATCTCACTGTGCCTTGAACTTCATACCTAAAGCTGAATTGCAGTAAGAAAAGCAGATTTCCTGCTTGTTCCAATTAAAAAAAAAAAAAAGTGTATTTATTAACTCAGCAAATACTGAAATATTTTCAAAAAATAATTTCACTGTTACACATTGGAGTTCTTTTAGAAATCTTTTTTGCTAGTTTTCATTTGAAAGCAATCTGTAATTTTTCCTTCTTTGGCCCCTCTCTGCAGCTTTCCACTTCACTCCAGCTTGGCATAACCCTTTGTCATCACGTGGCACAGCACTTAACCTCTGTCAATCAGGACAGTAAGGTGCTCAGTGCAATCATGCTAAAAATATCAAATCTCAACTCTTCCACTCTCATAAAAGCACTGACCTATGTTTTGTGTCTTCCTACAGAGATACTTTACCCTAACCATTATCCCGATACAGAAACACTGGCTTTCTAACTTCCCCCCTTTTAACTGTCAATGCTACAAAACAGTAAAATTCTTAACATTTCTGACTCTCAAAAATAACTTTGTAAGTGTGGAAATACAAAGCTGACTTGCACCAAAACACATGGCAATGACATTGTGAGGAATCTGCCCTGTCTACTACCATAACTTCTCAGGCAGAATCAGAAGAGGCAAGCTGGGAGTGTAGAAACAAACAGGCAGTGTACCATAAACCACACAGAAAACAATTACAGCCTTATTATAAACTCAGTGTACAGTGGCATACCTGCAGAGTGCACAGATTTAAAAACATGTAGTCTAGGATAAATGTACTTTTATGTCTTACCTTTCTTTGCTTATGTCTGGCTCGCTTGGCTGCACGAGAACTGCTTACTGGTTTGGTTTCAGAGCTGTTTATAAATTGTAGCAAGTCTTCCACCTTTCGATGGTCAACAACACTTTCCCTTTCAGAGATGTGATCTGGCTTCTTCGGTTGCTCTTCTTTCCTTTTCGTTAAACGCAAACGAAGCTTTTCTCGCATCTCCGCATAATTCCTACTGGTTGGTGCAGCTGGAGGCTGAAGGACACAAGACAAAAATTCAGTGACTAAATGGAAAAATTTCCCTGACCTAATACTTTTGAGAGTTTTAAATTTCAGAGACATTCAAATAATGTGAAAGGTCCAAACCTGACTATCAAACTCCTCACTGTTTGTATGTGCACCTCAAAGTGAACTGACAGGCAACAGACCTGTCAAGCTTGGTGCTGGCTTGTGAATTACATTTTCCAACTGAAAGAATGACTGATCTTGAGGAGGATCACATGAGCGAGAAGACAAAGAAGTAACTTTAGAAGCAAGAAAAGAGATTTCCATATTCTTTTTGACCAGTACACCATATTTGAGAAATTGAAAGGAACGGATATTTGGTGTTTTTTATTTCCTATGAAGTCTGTTTCAGAGTTTAGGCTACACAGGTCTCTGGGCTGATTATCCTGCACTGTGCCAGCATCCCCTCCAGCAGAGTCACATCACCAACTTAACACTACTGCAAGGGGAATCCTTGCATCACATTTTATATCTATACTCCCACCCATCGCTCCTCCCTCTCAACTCCTCATTCCTCCTCCCCTCCTGCTGCCTTACCCTCTCCTCTCCTATACTGGACCTGGTGCCCCTCTGTTTGCAGCTACACTAGTTCAACTCATTAAACCAGCAAAACAAAGCCTATTATCTTAAAAACTGTGGAGCATTCTGCTACTTCAGCAAAACGAGTAACTTACTGTGCAGTCAGGTAACTATTAAACACAGATCAATCATGCACATGGAGGGAATATGCAAGGAGAAATGGTACCCCCTCCCTGCCCCTTCCAGCCACAAGGGCTTTTAATTTACTTCAAGCACTAAGATGAAACTGCATTTGATGCAATACATGGCCTATAAACTGCGGGTTTATTTCAAATAGGAAAAATGCCAGTGACTAAAATTCTACTAAGGAACTCATTATTAGAACAGATTATACACAGATTTACATGTTAAGAAAAAATTAAATGTGGCAACTTAACAGCTTTTAGCATTTAATTTTAAATGAACATATATGTTTACAATACTCCACGAGACACGTTATTGATATGAAGTTAAGGATCCTTCAAAGAAAGAGTAAAGTATTAAAATGAAGAATGTAAAAAATGTTGTATAACCTGCATGCATTAGAATTTCATCATTTCTTCAAAACACCCTTTAAATACAAATCCAAGTTAGTGCTTATCAAAAGACACCAGTAAAGAAAATGGTTTGTAATTCAGAAAACAGTGAAAGTGTAATTTTAGTTTTCCTTGGATAAAAATATAATTGAAACTTACACGGCTTTCTTCTTCTTTTTTTTTTTGGATCAAGTTTAAGTGAACACTTTGAGGATTGCTATTTTTACAGATGGGAGAATGGCTCATAAATTGCCACAAAGATTTAAAGTAATATTCTATATAAAGTGTACTTTTACCCAAACTCATCACATTAATTATAATTACAGTACTACAGATGAGTGCATGAATTTTGTAGTTATTAAAAGGGCTCAATAACTCTGTTTGCAGTTTCAGTCAAACATGGTATCTATTACCCAAGTCAGTTGTTTTCTAAATCTTTTAGTCATTTTTAATGCTCTTGAATGCTTTCAACTGGAAAGGTTTGTTTCAATTCTTCATTTCAGAGGAAAATTACCTCCTAAATCCTTTTACAACTTCTCTTGAGTGAGTTCCAATTCCACCCCCTTAGTTGCAGTCTGATAAATCACATACAATCAACGATGAGTAAGTGACAAAAAGGCAAACAAAGGCAATTTAAAACGCAACTTACTCCTCCATGGCCGAAGAACTCACAGTAACAGCAGTCACAGTATTTTCCTTCCTTCTGATTTGTGGATGTTGAGGTACTGGAGCTATGCTCTGAACAGCTATCTTCATCTTGGCTCTCCTCTCCATCATACTGTTGATGGTCATACGTGTTACTGTTCTCACAGCGATGGCCCTCACAATCAGGATCACTATAGCAAATTTAAAAAAAGCTTATAAAAACTCTAATGATATAGGCATGATATTTGAAAAAAAACAAAACAAAAAAAACCCCACAAACCAAAAAACCCCAAACCAAACCCATATACAGTTATATGTACATCTACCAGGAACAATGATTCTCAAACTGGGGTATGAACCATCATGTATCAAACCCTAAAGCCTTCATCCAACAGCTTGCAAATGGAGACATTCAAAACCAAGCAGCTAGATATGCAACTGTTCTTCCTGGTTTTCAACAGGTAAAATATTTCAGAAGTAGTGATTCTAGATATTTTAAATGAAATGGTTTTGAAACTGCTGCCCATCTTACCACTTGCGGTCTGAAGAAAGTTGTGCAGTTGCAAATCCCCTGATTTTAGATTTTCAAGCTCTTGACTTAAATTGAAAATCCAAGGTAAGCTATAACCAAAATGTTCCCATCGCCCTGTCTGCAACTTGATTTTGAAGGGGAAATACTAGCATGTCTCTTCAGTAAGCACATACATGGCAGCTGATTCCCTCGAGAGCTCTGTGTAACTGCGCGCCCAACATATCCACTGACCAGTTCCTCTGAAATTGATGTGATTTTGCTTCAAAAGAAAGTAGGATTAAAAAAAATCCCCACTTGTCTAGCATTAGCATTTCTTTATTTATGTTAGAACGGTGAAAACAGGCCACAGGCTATCCTACCTACAAAATATGTAGAAATCTTTCTACCCTCACTCCCCCTCCCCAGAAAGCAATCATTTCTTCTGGGTTGTCTCCCAGTTTATTCTTTTACAAACTAAGAATATCATGTTAAGACCTAGAGAGAATGATAAAAGTTGGCTTTCTGTTGTGTTTAATAGTCCATATGCAATCATGTCCCTGCCCTAGGTAAGAAAATTTCTTTCTGAAATTGCAATAATTTCTCAAGTAAGAAACAACAGTTACTTATTTTGTGATACCATCAATAAAACCAGTTGATAACAGAAATAAGGACATTTTAGAAGCACTTTATGCATGCAGTTACTAAACTCTCCCCAAACCTTGCATCATCCTCTGAAAACCTATAGTAGCCAGGCGACTACATTCACAGCATCCACGATCACAGTCCTATAGGTCACAGAGCCCTTCCAGCAATGACTCAGCTGCTTTTCTGTTATGCCTCCACCCTCCAGACATATCCAAGAGCTGGCACCATTGTCAGTCTGCCACAATAGAGAACACTACCAGAAGACAGCTCCACCAAACTCTTCCCAACTTCCAAGACCTCTGAAAACCTTCAGAAATCAAAACATCCTTCCACACTACAACCACTGTATAAATGGTGGGACTGATATCTGAGAAGTCTTGAGTGTAGTCAGGAAAATGTGCTACTTTGTGGCAGGTTTCAAGACCATGTATGACCCTTTTATAGTCTGAGCTAAATTACAGACCCCACAAGTTTTCAAAGCTTTTCGTTCCCACTTGCCACGTAATGTCAAAATGACAGAAAACAGGTACATTACACAACAGATTTGTGGCTCAGCAGCAGTAATCACTATTTGCAATGACAGAGTAAGAAAGAATAGAGTTTGATTTGTATATCCTGGGTAGTATTTCTAGAAGTGAGCAAGTATTTGTTTTTTAAGACTCAAAATTTAGTAACTAGACTCTGCAAAGAAAATCATATCTGTGAAGTCTCACATCAAGTTACATACTAAGTATCTGCACAGTTTCACCTGCTAAACACACAGACAGCTCTTCTTTCACACTACAACCAGTGGCAAAGGAGAAATTTTAATTTCTCTTCTATTGTAAAAAAGAACAACAAGAATAACAACAAAAAACTTACCTGCAGACACTTGGTGGGGCACTTGCAGAGCTGTCTGTGGTTGAAGTAGGAGGTGCAACTGTAGTAGGACAAAGACCTGAATGAGGATCCACAAATCCAGGGGCTGTTGCAGCAGTTTTGGGGAAAGAAGGAGCAGCAAGATTTGGAAGATGTGGTGTAGAGGCTGGAGACAGTGCAGCAGGAGACAGTGAAGGAAGGGATGCTAAACTGGTAGGACTATTTCGTGGTGCAACTGGTGCAGAATGTCTATGGTCCTCTTTATTAATATTGTGGAACACTTCACCTAAATTGGGGAGAAAAAAGAAACCACTTACAATTAAAAAGAATTAGTAAGTCTCCATTAACTACCCAATCACACAAACTGCTGGATGTTCTGTTTCTGTAAAAATCAACAGTACTTCAACACATTTCTATTACCAGTTTCAAACCTTAACATCAAGGTCCTTTACAAAGTTCTTTAATCCAGAAATACAGAGACTAACTCATGAGTAATAACAACAGCAATTAACAAAAATCATCAAGATATATAGTATTACTAAAATAAACATATACTTGAGTCAGTAACTAAAGCTGTATGTGAATTACAAATCCTTACCTATTGATGAAGGTCTCTTGGATGATACTTTGAACTGGTTGCTGCTTGACTGCACCGTAGTTGCTGTACAGGAGACAGAAGATGTGGCAGAAGAGGTTGCCATGACAACTTTATTAGCTTCCATAAAGGCATCCTGGAAATTGTACAGACATTTCTTCTTTGCAGCATTTTTTTTCTCTTTGCTGTCAGTAACTGCTGTTGCTTCACTGCTAGATGTAGTAGGAAGTGCTTCAGGTCTTATTTCTGAGAGTGCTGGTGCTAATATATCACTCCCTTCAAGTGAAACACACATAGTAATTAAGAGTCACAGAATTACAGAATCATCTTTATAGGATTTAGAATAAACATTCAATAATTCAGATAGAGACAAGTAAAGATATATTGCTAGTGTTGGCTTAATGGGATTAGAGAAGGAAATCCTCCCTTCCCCCTTCCTCCTCCCCAAATGCAGTTGTTAACAGAAAGTGCTGACAAGTGGCAGAGCAGAAGTCAAAAACCCTAAAGTTACAATTGTAAGAAGGCCACTAAATACATATTAACAAGTAGCAAAGATGCTACAGATATCTTCATCCATTTATAATTTAAAAATTAAAATTGGACACTAATTTATATGCTAAGTATATAATCTTCAATATGTGAAGTCCAGATTAGCCATGCAACAAATATAAACATGAACAACATACCTTTTTATCAATACAACAGGATAAATCTTATCTTTATTTATCTGAAATTCCAGTTAACTACAGTAACACCTTTGTGACAGACCTTCCACCCAAATCTGCCACCACCCATCTGTTGGAAGAGCTATCCCTGACTACATTTGTAAATGGATGAGCTATCCTCCTGGGCAAGTTTTCTGGATGTTTTAAATGCCTTTCTTTTTAAATATCACTGTAGCAGCTACAAGTTAGTAGCACATCAGTCTGAAAAGAAGTGCCAAAACACAAACCCAAGCTTCCTTTTTCATACAAGCCAAATAAAATAAAAAAGGCGCTTTAGTATTTGCTATGATGTGAATGGACAGATTTCTCTCTCTGTAGTTTCTCTTTTATTCTCTTTCACTTTAACCATTAGCATTTCCAAAGGCTTCCTGTCTTTAGTTAATATTTTCCTTGATTTATGCTTCTGTCTTTCTGAATGACAATGCAGTTACCTCTGTGCATTATAAGAAGATGTAGTGCTGTGTTACCAGTGCTCTTACTACCCTGTAGAAAAAGGGCAGGCCTTTGTAGCAGAAGTCTAGAAGTTAAATAATTTTCCCCTTACTTCCCATTTCTCTGCAATCCTAAACTTCTGAAGACAAACATAATTCTACAATGACTGTATGTGAAAGATAGCATGCTATTCTTTTGCCTTTAGCATCTTCTCCCCAGTACATAAGAATTTATTCTTCAATTTTCAGCCCCACTGCAGTAGAACTGCCAGTAAATCTGCCAGAATCTCATCTTACAAAACCATGATGATGAAACCTACCATTCCTGAAAAAAAACCCATAAAACACTTTTAACTAGTCAGTGTGAAGTAGTAACAAACCCTCACCAGGAATTGTGTCAGGCAAAAATGTAGCAGGATTCCAGTTCTTGTCATTCATCATCTCTGAACCCCAAAGACTTATGAATTTAGAGCTATTCCAATCTGGAGTGCTCCCAAAACAGCTTGGATAAATATGATCTTGGAGAGATGCATTGAATACTTGATGCTTGTTTGTATGATTCTGAACTGGAGCTGGCGGTAATGCCTACAAAAATAAAGAGTATTTTCCTCATTAATATTCTGTTTGCTTACACAGTCACTCCAACAGCAATACTCAAATCATTGTGTTTTAATTCTGAAAAGCATTATAAAAAGCATAATAACTAATATTTCAAAGGATTATAAAAAAACTGCTTTGTTGATTATTAATGCAGATAATATATTATACAGATTGTATGCAATGTATGTATTTTATACTCACAAACACTGCTTTTAGATAGAGCTAACTGATGAATACAAAATATCCAAAAATACTTGTCTGAATATATAATTAAAACCAGTATTTGTATGAATGTAGAACTTGTCAGTAATTACTACCTTTCAAAGCCCAAGCTGCCTGAACTAATGCTCCCTGACATGACAATCAGTACCATATTAGACAATTTTGAAAAATGGATTAGAAACACTTCAGCATTGAAAATAAGGGCAAGAGAAACAAAAGGTGATTCTTCTGATTTTTTATCTCCAAGTATTAACAGGCTCCTGACTTAACAGGCAAGGAATACACCCTTTCATTTTAAGAAGCAACTAGAAAAAAACAAAGGGGGGAGAAGACACTTTCTTGTTTTACAGAAGCAAGTTGCTCCGGCTCACTCCATTTCTTCTGGCTGAAATTGTTTATTCACATTCTAAAATGAAACTTCCTCCCAGAGACCTCATGCAATGCAAACATTATATTCAGTTACTGTCACCTTTAAAAAAAAAGTCAAGGAAAGACTGTTTATTCTATTTTTGCACTAGATTTGAGGCAATGAAAAGCTACACAGAAGCAGATATAGATATTAAAAATACCATTTGAGTCCAATGACATTTCAGATGTGAAAGTCTACACAAAGCCAAACAAACCACTTATATAGCCAGTCTTATTTTTTTATACAGAAGGATTTTCACTATCTGACTAATGATGAAGGTGGGAGGGGTTGGAATAATCTGCATTAAAAAAATGTGTATACATGGGTGCAAAAAACCACTTAACAGGGTTTCAGAAGAACAGTAGTGATTGTTGTTGGCACACTGAAACAGAGGTAAGAAAGGGACACTGGTAAAACAGGAAAAAACAAAGTGGATGTTAAGAAGGACAAGTAAGAGTCAGTCACAGTCACCCTGGTGAACTTATCTACTCTCCTTGCAACCACAGGATCACTGGATCAGACTAAAGGGAGACAACAGGAATATGTACCTAATGACAAAGGCTTTGCCCCTTTCAGCAGCGCCCACAGTTCAACTGATTTAAATAGTGTGTGAAACAACATCCCATTAACAGTAACAGTTGGTTTTGACTCCTACTTCTGAAAAGCTGTCACCTGGTCCCAATTCTTGTTCTACATCTTTCTCTTGTTTATTACTTACAAGTTTAAGGCCATGAGAATTTTGCACAACCTGCAATAAGGCAAGTTCTCTCCAAGCACAAAAAAAATTTCAAATAAGACTCCTATGCCTCCATTTTCTCAAAAAAAAAAAAAAGGGAAAAAGAAAAAAATCATCAACATTTTGAACTACAAATGTCAGAATATTATTGCCAAAATGGTATACTAAATTCTGACCTCTGACATATATGAAGATTTAATTAGTCCTATTACACTGACTAAAGTCCTATCACTGTTTCCACCATTCAAGATTCATTTGACTCAATATGCTTTCTAATCACAGTAAGGACATTATTAATCTTCCTGACAAAAACTATCCTTAGCCCTTCTGCATGAACCTTCCACCAATTCTGAATCTCTCTTATTCCCTACACCTCACTATTCCTTCCAAAAGGAATATTATAAACAAACCACAATTCAAAGCAACTTTCACTGTTTCACTGATACTCAGTCATGCTGGTTTGTTCAGAGGGACAGTATTTTTCCTGGGATGAGGATGCATCCATCTCCTTCACAGGCTTACCTTATTGTGTGTGAAGGGAGAAGCAGTATACAAGGTGGGATGGATAAGTGGACGAGGCAGATGAGGAATTGTATGCAATGGTATATGTCCATGGATGTGAGGATAAAGATGAAGAGCAGGGTGTGCAGGTTTTTCAGGATTCATAAACTGGTGGCCAGCAGGTAGCCGTCCAGTTGCAAGTGCAGAGGCAGTTAGTCCTGAGGCTTCTTGTTTGCAAACATGACATTCACAAGCATTTGGACCTTGATCAGCCTGTAAATAAAAAAAAACTAAAAAATTCAATCTGCTCAATAGACAATAAAAACTTAGTAATCACTATTTCATTTTGCATACATCAATTAATATTTTCAGAGCATCCACAGAATTCTTTTGTCTAATACCAATGGAAAAGCCTTGTAGTGAAGCAAAAGCACTAGTGAAGGATCTTTATCTTAATACCCTAAGAAGTGACAGCATTTCATACTATACAGACATTTAATGTCCACTATCAGTGACAACAAGCAAAACACTCACACAAGATACTGATAACAAGCCTTGACAGTGTTTGATCATTACTAGGAAATTAATTACCCCAGTATACAATGAAAAAGTCAAATTGGATTAGTGTTTTCCATAATTTTCCAAGCATATGGAAAAAAGTACATGTAGGAAGTAGTGACAAGGGCTGATTAGCTGATAAAGCTGGAAGTAGTCCTAAGCTGCATTAGGCAGAGCACAACCAGCATATGTCAAGGGAAGCAATCTTTCCCCTTTGCTCAGTACTGGTGAGACTGATGCAGTACAAGAGAGACAGGGACACACTGTAGTGAGTCCAGAGAAGGAACACAAAGATGATTTAGGCCTTGGAGCATCCATCTAACAGGGAGAGAATGACATCACTAGGACTCTTCAGCCCCAACAGAGAAGACCTTACCAGTGTGTGCTCCCTGACTATGTGGGGAAGAGGCAAGCAGAGAGAATACAGGTGGACTCCTCCTAGTGGTAACCCATGAAAGGACAGGAGGAAATAGGCACAGAATGGAATACAGGAAATTCCACCCAAACCATTTATTTGTGAGTGGTTGAACACTGGAACATATTACCCACAGCATTTCTGGAGCCTCCATCCTTGGCGATACTCAAAACCCAACAGGACACAGTGTTGACCAATCTTCTCTAGATGATCTTGCTTTGAGCAGGAAGGCTGATCTAGATTATCTCCAGAAGCCCCTTCTAAAGTCAACTGTTCTCTGATTGTGTGAAGCTGACATTTTTCAGGAAAAATGTCATAAGCACAGCAACTGAACCTTCTTAGAAACTTCTACTGATCTCAAGGTATCATCAGCCTCTGTTGTCTCAAAAGGACTTAAGACTTTAGAAGAAAAGCGGCCCAGGAAAGAGCAGCTCCATTTCCCTCTCTCAGCTCAGTACTTTTTGCTGTCACTGTCACCTGATATTTCACTGGAAGGTAATTTTACCAGAAGCAACAGCAGGAACACTTCCTAATTGCTCTTTTCCCCCAGCAATATGGCAGCACACATTTTTCAAAAAAAATGTAACATTAGCTAATTATCTTTATAAAAAAGAATTGACAGGTGATACTCTTCTTAAAAATGCCCTCCTCTCAGAAGCAAGTAATTCTTCATTACCACTTAAAAGCATTACAGCCTTTAACACAATGTATTTTTAAGAACCAAAGATTTTATAAACCAAATACAATGATTGAATTAATTTGATGTATAAAGAAGAAAAAACCCCAAACTTTCTAATAAAAAAATCCCCAGTATTATTGAGAAACCAACACTAACCTAACAAATGAGACTCAAAACCCAATTCTGACAAACCTTTGGGTACAGAAAAGAAACCCGAAGGGAGACAGAAATTATGAGTAAATCAGCAGTCACAAGAGACAATGCCAAGTAATTTCAAATGCACACAGCATGTTCCAGTGATATCGATCACTTAAATACAACACTACACTGCTCAGTTTTGATTAGAAAATCAGACTAAAAAAGGAAGTCACTAAGAATTCCTTAGAATAATTCTGAGAAAATAATTTTTTCATAAAGAAAACAAAAAAGCGAAAGGCTAAATCTGTCCTTTTATCTTGCATTTTAGTTTGCTTCCCTAAGGCAAGCAGACTTACATAATCTCATTTGATTTTCCACAACAAATGCTGAATCTCTTCGCTGGTTTCAGACTAGTCTGACAGAGGTCTCACCCCATGTAAGCATTATGGCATTGGTCAGCCATACACATAAAAAACCCTCAACATACTTGCTGAAAGAAAATCAGTTTAATAGTCTTAACACACAAGAAAATATCTCTAGTGGAAGGTCTTACAAACATCCTAACCACAGGAGAACACCTAGTGGGGGATGACTGTTGTCTAAGCTCTCAAAGGTGCACCAATGTGGATTCTTTTGTACAGCAAGAACCAAAAGTGACATTCTCCATCAAAGCAGTGAGCCTGTGTCGTGGCTGCAGGGTAACTCAGCTTAATAATCTTAAACCCCTAAAAACAAACAAACAAAAAAATCACACCCCAAAAGACCCACAACATAAGTCATGCAATAGATTTAATTACCCAAGGTTTCAACAGGGAAAGCTAGCCCTCAAATATAATATTAAAAAATATGTGTTAACTAAGTACTTGTAACATCCAACCCTACCCTAATTAATTTCAAATAATGTAACACTAGCATTTAGCAAAGAGCAAGGCCAAACTTCCAAACAGAAATACTTCTTAACTTATGCTTCTCATTCATACAGGTAGGAATACATTTTTTCCCCTTTTACTGAGGCCACCTTCAATATGACTTAACATTTTTCAGGTTATGACTAAAGGAAGATATTTGCCATGACAATATAACAATTAGTTGAAAAATGTTTTACATGTCATACTTACCTACTGATAATATTTTAAAAGTTAAAGAAGTAATTGACAATGTACATGTCTTCTCATTCAAGTAGCCACATTTCAGAAATTAATTTATTACAACGGTTGCTTTTAGATGACTATACCTGCTGACTGGGGTAAGAAGGTGGTGGACTATCCACTTTTGTTTCTTCTTTCCTTAATGTCCTTTTTCCTAGAGACATTTCCTCCTTTTGAGTCCCTGGTGGTTCACCACTGCTCTCCCCGTCTGCTTCTTCATCATCTGCTTCTGAGGAACTGCTGCTCGTACTGCTCACCTGAGGAGACTGGACAACATCAGCTCATTAGCATGGGGGTGAAGGACAGGCCTTTCTCCAGCGAGCACATCCAACTGCCAGGAGAAGACAGGACACAGTAAACGCTGTACCTCGTCTTTCAATGCCATGTTTTCACCACCGCCGTTTAGCTCACTGTGAATTCCATTCATGTTGGCTACAACCTCTGCATCGTCGTAGTTATTCAGTGGGTAGATATCAGCAAACTTTGCTGATAATGGTGCAACATCTTCGTCATCACTACCACTGAGGGGAAAAGAGGCTTCGGTAAATCACAGTGCTCAGTAACCTCAGTTACAGTGAAAGCGGCTAGAACACCAAAATGAAATAAAGTTGAGGGAGGGTATCCCTTGTATAAATGTTCCTACTAGGAGTCAAAGGATGGTCTTCCAAGTTTTTCAGCTGAACCTACTTTCTCAAGCAAGCAGAATCAAGCAACTTGCCATATATCCTACTGAAAGCAGCAGTCACATGCCCCAGCCACAGACTCGATCAAAAATTTGATTCTCTGCTCATTTTTAGTAAAATATTTTTCCACCACTGTTTTTTGACCAAGAATCTATGGAATTAATAATTACAGGATATGGATGACCTTTCATTTGATGAAAAAAGCCTTATGCCAACGGTTTAATTTACAAAAATTGTGATGTGGAAAAAAATACAATATAAAGTTCAACTTTTTTCACACATTAAATGTCAAACCAGTATGTAGGGAACACTGAACACATCACAGTAACTCTTCAATTTCTCAACAGCAACAAGTTCATAGACAACCCCACATCTGCATGCTTTTCAGAACCTGCTCTAAAATACTTAATGGAATTTTTTGCCATACAGATAGTTAGTAAAAGAAGGCACTCATTTAATCACTCACTCCAGGGAAATACTGCAAAGATTGGTTAGTTCCTATCGCTACAACAATCCAGAGCTCTTAAACTGTACACTTTATCTTGTTGCATTCCAAAAAATACTGTGCCAAAATTTAATTACATGATGGCACCATTAGGCATATTTCAAATGCTCAATGAAGAAATAAAACACAGCAGATAGTATGAGACATAAAATGGCACTTCCCCAAGGAGCGGTGGTATTTCCCTCAAAATAGGCTTCTTACAGTAAATAATACTTGGATTCAACTGAATTAGCTTCTGAAGAGATGAACTGAACAATTTTTGACATTTCAGCACCAAACCCAGTAAGTTTATAGAAATGGCAAAGCACACACTTCAGAATATACAGCTAAACATACCACCGCAAAATCTGTTTTCAAGTGTTCCAAATGGGTTTGGAAACTAAAGTCCTGTTATGGGAGATTAAATCACTGATAGTAGTAGCTAAACATTTAGAGGAAATGGAACTTACTGAGTGACAGTCATCAGAAATACCCTACACACCTGCACTGTCCTCGTTCATCAGACCACATTAGCCCAGAACACTGATGCAAATTTCCTTGACTGTACCCACAGCAGCGATTTCCGTGGTGTTCCCACCAATACCCAAGGTGGGGATTTTTTTAAGTATTCCTTCAGAATATCACATGACAGAGGAGACTCCTGGTTAGCTGTACTCATAGTGAATACAAAAGCCAGCCCACCAAGCAGCTTTAACCCTTCAGAACTATAAGGGGCAGAAGTCTACCATGAGACTAATGCCTCAAATCTGGTGGTCATTGCGATTAGAGCATAAGAAAGGGGTGGCAGATACTTCTGATAGGGACAATAATTTTTATGCAAGACTTGTGTTAACACAACTTCAACAATCCTAAAAGTCTGCTAAAAAAAGGCTTTTTTGGAACTAAACTGATTCATATGAAATAACAATCCCTCAAAGAAATGAACACCAGTTCCCTTGCTCAGTCTAGGAAAATATGACACTTCAAAATGATGCTCTAACGTAGATCAGTATCTGATGTCCTTGTAATGGCAAAGCAGGAAAGTACACACCACACAAATTTCTAGCAATACTGTTAAGTCAGTATCTTCTGGAAATTTTTAAGAACTTCACAGGATTTTTTTTTTTTTAGTATATATATATGTCAGCACGCACCGAGCACTGGAGTTGTGGTCGGCTGAACGCAGTACCATTATTACATGATTTTCTGGGGCAAAGCTAGCATTACGTAATAACAGCCTGCCAGTGCCACTTGCCTGCTTAAGTTCAATTCACTACAACAATGAAAACAGAAAAAAGAACTCACAAAGTTGGTGCAGAACTGTTATCTGCAAGGATCAGTCTGGGATGTTGCTGAATTGTAATAGGTGAGCTGGAACCTGATCCTGAACTTGCTGAAGACATACTGGGTGGGCGGATCTCAGATAGATAATCCGGAGCAGAATCGATTTGTAGTGGTAGCTGGTTAATGTGGATATCATCAGTTATGGGAGAATCCATGATGCCACATGTTAAAATGTGTGAAAGGCTGCAGTCATCACAAGTACACCTGTTCAAGAATTAAAATTACAGATTTTTATGACCTTGTTTAAGTAGCATTGATTTAAAATAACCACATTCTTTGTTCCAACAATGTATTTCTTTTTTCCTTGAACAAGAGACCAATGATATATTATGATTCCAAACTAAAAACATCAGCTCACCTTCTTCTATAATTACAGTTGGGACAGTCAGGCATGCTCAAACGTGATGACAGCATGTGTCTCATTGTGTCTGTGAAGTTGTTCTCCCCAGCTAGTGCTTTCTTGTTATTAAGCTGAAGTAAATGGTAAAGGCAGTGTTTTAGTAATGGAAGTCTTTCCATTAAAAAATTCAATGGCATATAATGACAAGTTACATACTCAAAAAGGGTTCTTAGGGCAAAACAATGTAAAAGCAGAATAATTCAGACTAATTTCATGAAGGTGGAATTTTGATCATGAGTGAAAAAGGAAAAAGTTCAAAGTTACAATCAACAAACATTTGACACTGAGACTCTTCAAATAAAGTAATTTTCTACTATGAAAAAGCGAAGTGGACAAATTCATCTCTTTGACTCATTTGTATATACACCTTGCACGGTATTTCTGCTGATGCATTCTGAACTGGAGCAGTTCTTGTCTTGTTTCATGGTATGCACAAAAGGACACTGCTGACAAATGGAGAAAGCAAACTCACCCTTAGCTTGCAAAAAAGAATTCAGACTAATTTTGTAGCCACAATGGGATAGAGTCAAGAGACAAAGTAGATGCCCAAGACAGGACCTGACTGCATTAGTAAAGAAGTACAGTCCAAATAACCTCCACCTGGCAGAGGCCTAATCCTGAAAGCACATAATTTCATTAGATACCTACAGCCTTAGGTTAAACAAGGATGTGCTTAAGCTCCCACCTCTACAGATGCCCAGACCTGTTCCTTATCTAAGCAGCCATGGTCTTAGAGCTCTCTTAAGGCCAATTAGGATCAAGGAAAAAGAGGATTCTTCATCAAGTCCTCGGAGGAGACCAGTATACCAGATGTTCTAAAAACATTGTTAACACAGGCTTATGTTCCTTATAGGAAAAAGTAGTTACTGATGACTGCTCTGAGACATTGTCAATTTAAGCTTAAGTTTATTAAAATGTACTGCCATACTCTCTCTGGCTCAGGACTAGTGGTTTCTTTCTGCATACTGCTACAGGGATGGAAAGATCCTCCATCCAGAGCTGATTCCACCTGACGCCCACTTATGGAAAGCATGGTGCACACTTGAGCACTCCTAGGCTGGAAGACACTACTGAGTCCTGAACAGCACTTTTACAATAAAGTAGGAACTTCTGTTGGCACCTCTCTGGTTACAGCTCAAAAAAGGGAATATAGTTCTGCTCAGCCTTTTTCCCCACAAAACAGATAAAGGAGCCATCTCCAAAGTCCCAAGAGATGAATCATCTGACCTGGTACTGTGGCTCATACTCCTGCACACACAGAGGAATTTGTCAAACTTGTGAACACAATATTCCCTATCCTGTAAATCAAGACAGCTCCACACTCAATGTATTGGCTGTTTGGGATCCCACTCTAAGGCAACAAAAATTCCATCTTTTTAGTAAAAAGATTTAAAACACTTGGGATTCAATCCTAAAACTATGGCATTTATCTTTTTATCTTGTAGTAACTTACTCTTCTTGGATCTTACTTTTCTGTATTTTAGCTGATCAAATTTCATGTCTAGCATAGTTGCAGACTTAGACTGCACAGAACTACTACACTCATTGTTTGCATCTTACAAATATATGTGTAGCATTAGTATAACTTAGAATGTTATAACAAAAAAAAAATCCTACCTGCTCCTCAATAAAACGCCTCTGTTTAAAAAATTCCCAGTCTTCCTTTAGCATGCGTTGTTTTGTTTTCATTGCCATCTAAAACAGAATTTAAGGAAAACTCATTGACTTAACAATAGAAAACCTACATTATTGTCAATTGATCTAAGTTTCATTAAACCTAACTTATCTATACTATTTTGCAAGAACTTAAACACTTTAGTCAATATGAGGTCTATTTTATTTCCTAATAATTAAAGTCACTTAAATGTAAGATTTTATATTCATTTAAACTATTTTTCAGTCAGATTTGCCCACTGTTACTCCTTATGTTAATATTTCTTTTCATTAAATATGTGCATAATGTTTTCAATAAAACATGACTGGCATTAAATACTCAGCATCTCAGACCCATTAAAATCCATGAAAATCTAGAGATACAGGACTTCGGGCAAAGCCTCGACACAGGCTCAAGTGCAAACCCTGATGTACCACATGCGGAACTAACCTCCACCAGAACCAAAAGAATGAAAATTAGTGACCTAGACTAACACTATTTAGCACATTTATTCCTCAAAGTTTTTCATGCCCCTTGACTTATTTAAGGCTGGAAAAATACTTAATAATTACTTGTCTCTCAAATCATATCACCATAAATGCACACAGAGCCCGTAACTTTTTGTACACAACTTATATTTTTCTGATTTAGTAAATAAACTGACAGAAAGCAAAAGTTTTCATACATTTTAACACAGCAAAATGCAAGAACAAAGTTCCTCCTCTTGTACCTTACATTTTAACAGCACTACTACATCAGTGAGGAAAAACAACTACCTAAGGTTATCTTTTACAGTTCTTCTTTTTTTCATTTACCTAATAACTAATTAAAACACAAAAAAATCTACCACCTTATAGAATATAACAAAGTGCTTCATAAAAGCAGTGTAGTGAGGCATTAGGTTATACCATTAGAAATCATCTTTTTTTTTTTTCCCAACAGCATGCCTCCAGAAATTGATCATAAGTTTAAAGTCTTACTACTAAGCTAAGTATCTTATTGCTTATTATTGCTATTATCATTATTCAACTTAGAAAAATGAAATTCTAAGCTGGGGATCTGGAACAGTATTAAGTGGTAAAATTGTGCCTAATTAATTTCTGAAATGATCAGCATAATATTGTGGATTTTGATTTCTCTTGCTCCAGAGAGGTGACGTTAACACCAAAAAATGAGTTAATCATATCCACATGTGTTGTAAAATCCACATATGTTTAAAAAAAATTAAAAAAAAGGTACTGCAGAGCCTGTAGCCAGCAACATCAGAAACTTCATCCTGGGTGCAATATCAGCTTCTGAGAACTTCTGAGCTATATTTAAACCCAGCAACACTCACTGGTTTAGGTGCTCTGCCACCTAGCTGAGTCCTCCTCACCAAAGACAGCTACCTACATTCACTATACATTATAAGAGAAGACTTTTAATGCCAGAGAACAACGTTGAAAACAGCCAGTGCATTAACTGGGAGCTGCCTACTCAAGCCTGCCAAGAAACTGTCAAAGCAAATAGCACGCTGTAAGTGTTGGTACTCTGCTATTAACAGGAACAGGGGCTGACACTCAACATTTCCTACTTCTGACTTTGCAGCCTTTCCAATACTCCATGGCTGCAAGTATCTTAAGTTATTGATTCCATAAATAACAGAGAACCACTTCTCTCTTCTCTTGCTTTTCCCCCAACCAATATTTATTTCGACAGAGCAGGGCAGCTGCAATACAAACCACATGCATCATGCCCAAGAACTGTTCTAGGGGGAGGGAGATACATTCGAATGCCGGATATTCCAAAGGTCTTCCTCAGATTTAACAAGTGATGAATACACGCGCTGATATTGAAGAATCCTTATTCTAAATTTTATTACAGCATACACACGTGGTACAGCAGTGTATTAAGTTACACGTCTGTGCATGACACAGCTGTCTTACACTAGCATTTGTATTGCTTGCAAAAACAATTAACTTTGTTTCCCAAGAACAAGTAACATAACATACTGTAGGAGAGTCCATAAATTATCTCCGCTGATGCCCTGTCTACAGTTTAGGGTATAGTTCTACAATAGATAAAGGAGAACCATGCTTAAATTTTCTTTCCCTTCTAACCTTTCAAACACTAGCAATAAAACCTCACAATATTTTTAACCCAAGAGGCAAGCAAACAGTGAATGCATTTTTGTTTTTAAGATCCACAGTTTCTATAGCAGCAGGGCTTTCTGATTTCTACCCTGGTGACAAAAATATCACTGCAAATTCAGGTATGATGGTCATACTGAAGGATGTATTTTTCATCAAGAGAGTACAACCACATATTATCATCAACATGGGGTTTAAGGCATGATTGTGAAAATGCTTTTTTCTCCATATTAACACAAATATCAGCACCTTCTTTAAGATCTGATGGTTTAAGCTTTCGAATAGTTTCATCTACCCACCCGCCCTTGCAGGCGTTTTTGGTCATTAGGAAATAAGTCACCATTAAGTTGCCCCTATTGGGAGAAGGGTGTCTGTTTGCATCAGGATACAGACTTCACTGAGCAAATAAAAAAAAATTATATAGGACAGTACTTGGGGTAGTTGCATAGCCATTTGGTACAAAGAAATACCGAAAAATCAGTTAAGAACTTTATTTTGGCATGGTGCAGAACCACCAGCCAGAAGCCTGGTATGAATGTGACTCTACAGAAATGACATTTTTTAGAGAAATACATGAATTATGTGAAATGAACTGGGTTTCCTTTCTTACAAGAGAGGCAGCATCAGACAGCCATGACACCCTGACACCATGGGGAAAATGACTTCTGTAGCATAAAATGTGAGATGATAAAATTTTACTGAGCAGCAATCAAATATTTAGGTGCACAAAATCTGCCAGACTACGAGAAAACTTTGCAACTGATAGCTCACAGATGCAGTCCCCAAATATAGAACAATCTCTAAAAATAAAATTAGTTATGTCTTGTCTCCATCTTGAAGGTACTGGAATTAATGGTAAAAGTTCACATAAGGAACAGCATCTGAATGACATTTACAATATACAATATGACTAAAACATGTTTGTCATCTACAGAAGTAACATAGCGTTACTGAATCTCAAATTGGATCTCCATATTCCTAGTGCTCAAAAAATTTCAAAACAGAAGTTCTAGAAAACTCTCTATCTTCAGTTATTTCCAATACATTTTTTCTTCCAGAACACTTAAGACTGAACTAAACTGAATTTGAAGCCTTATCCTGAGGTGTTTTAAGAAAATTAGGTTCTTTGAACATGAGACAAAAAGCAGAAGAAATTTTCTTTCAAGAATATAAACAACCACTTGCAAAATAAACAGCAATTTTTCTGAAAAGTAAGCTCTAATCAGAGTAGGAGTCAGCACAATAGTATGATTATTTTCTGAAACGGAGCACAAATTCAGAACAATCAGCTATCAGATCATAAAAGGACAACTTCAGAGGTCTCAAATACAAAATGGAGTTCCTATTTTGACAACAGTACCAAGATCATCATCGCTCTATGAAACATGCAGTAGTTTTAAAAGCAGTATCTTTCTCTGGATTTCATTTACTGCAATTATTATTTTGGAAGCTTGGGGGGGGGGGGAGTTGTAGGATGAGGGGTTTTTGTTGCCTTATGGCTAATTTACTGGCTAAAGTAATTAAAAAATTTTCAAAGACTACCTCTAAACAACAACACAACAAGTTGCTTCAACAATTTAAAGATGTTATTGTGCAATCAGCACTAAGTATTGGTATGTTGGTGCCATTCTCTATTGTGAATGAATGACATCAGTGAAAAAAGTTACATTTTGTTCCTTCAAAGCTCTGGGTACAAATATCAAAGAAATCATTCTTCATTGAAGGCACAGCCCTGCATGGGCTGCTCCCTACATAATAAGTCTTGAGACTGTTTGCATGACTCTTACCTGCTCATCAACATAATCATCTATTCTTTTCTGGCATTCAAGCCATGCTTCAGCAACTTGGCCCATTTCCTGTTCCAGCTGATGATACCTTTGTAGCAAGGTACTATACATATCTTCACTACAGGAATCGTGTGTTGTTCCAAGCCTAGAAGTTCAAATAGCACTTGTTACAGAAGAGACATTTCACTGAACAATCACGTTTCTAAGTTCTGCCAGCCAAAGAAAGTGTTGTTACAGTGCAGTTACTGACAAACCTAGGCCCACATAGCTGCTTATATCCCAAAATTGAGTACTATTTTTAGAAGTTTCTCAAAAAATATCCCAAAACTGCTTATTCCAATCTTCTCTAACCAGTAATAGCAAGAATGTGGGAAGTGCCACATTGCTAGAGCCTCTTTCCCATGAGCAACCAGATGACAAACCTACCGAGCCATATTTATTCAAATTTTGTTACTTGATATATTTATCCTTCCAAATTCTATGGGCTAAATATACATGTTGACTATTTACTGAAGAGCTATATAATAAAAATAAAGCCAGAATCTTGTTAAGCAGAACTCTCATGACCAATGGTTACTAGATGAGTTGGAGTTCCAGGTGGGAAATGTACTGCAGAATGAGGGAAGTGAGATAAAAGCAGTTATTCGCTATCACTTGAGCAGCACTGAATTCAAAACATGGTTATGCCATTCACCAATCACTGTCTCTGTGAGGAGCCTCAGAAACATGAGACAGCGTTACTTCCCTTTCTACTACTACATCTTTGCACAGCATCATCAAAATTGCGTAAATATGCAAACTTCCAATATATTGACTTTAGAAATAATAAAAGAATAATAAAAAAATTTGACATGTTTAAAGGATATTGAATTACAACGACCTGTCAATTGACACAAATAAACTGAAACTTTACAACATTTGTACTATTCAGTAATTAAGGAGAAACTGAGTGATAGTTGATTAGGCACAGAGGTTGTGCTGCAAGTCAAAGCCAGTACCAAAGAACCCAAAACTGAAGCATCTCAAAATGAAATATTTAAACCTGGTTACAGCATTTGTGGCCGATTTGTTACAGATTTTCATGGCAACAGGATGCTAACCCAACCTAAGAACCACACAGTCCTGCTTGTCACCTGGAAAGAACCAAGCCCTTACTTTTAACTTGACAATTAATATAATGAAGAGTTGAGCACACAGACAACTAAGTAAGCACTAAGTCACAGCTGTTAGTGTCTTCACCAACAGATTCAAATTAGTTTTATTTTGTTGCTTTTCCCAGAACCTGCAACACAACCACTTAAGAAAGGTGCATAAGCAATTCTGCATGCTAAAACTTGGGAAATCCACAGCTGGAAGAGTAGAAAAAGAAGTTTCAAGGGATACAGGATAAAACACTTCCTTACTATTTGTGGAAATACTGTCAATTCATGTTACTAGACCACAATTTACTACTTTTTCTGAAGTCTGGCTTTCTGGTATTATGCAATTATGTTAAAATCGGACCCACATTGTACAGAAATCAAGAATTTGTTCTCAGAACTGCTGTTGTATAGCAGCACTGTTCTTTCAGACATTTGTGCACAAATTATTTTTTTAAATATGCTCAAGTTAGAAGCAAAAGAACTTAATTTTTAAAAATTTACATTAGCAATGCAAAAGAACAGCATTTACACTTTCATTTTTTATTGTGATTCTGAGTGAAGGTTAACATAGCACTAATAAGTACACTCTCACACCCCCAGGCAAGTATAAAGTACCAATCTACTAGGTAATATTTCCCTCTTGTAAACAGAGGTGGAATATATTCCTGGACTGCAGTAAAAAAGCTGATAAGAAGTACAACCCACCCATAAAACTTAACAAGAATTGCTCCATTTAAAGTAACTGAATCTTGGAAGCCATACCTCTTGACCTAGGTCGTACTTTATGCCGTTGTACATATTTGATTAGGAATCCGTAATTTTTTGGACAACAGCATTTAACTGAAGCTGTGCAAATATCCTGAGCACTGTCACACCCCATACTGGGAAAACAAAGGTGACAGAGAAGGCCCAGGTACCAGTTCCTCATTACCAAACCCCAATAAAGCAGTCTGCTGAATGCAGGAGGCATGTCAGTGGTTGCCTGTAATCAAAAGCATCTTAATCCAAGCAAGATATTTAACCTCTAAGCAAGAAACTCTTCATGTTGACACCTTCATCAGATGTACTAGACACTCGTCTTTGAAAGGACTGTATTTCCTTGAATATTGATTATGAAATGTTGTGTATGATCCAGAAGCCCTGCTGATTTATCAACCCTTGCTAAGCTACGGACAGCTCTTACAGCTGGTCTGCAGTCTGTGCAGCTGGGGGTGGCTCCTAAACCAGCCACAGATGTTGACTATGTAGCCAAATAAGATACAACACATTAAGACTCTGGGTGTTTATCCTGAGCAGATAACCAGTTTCAGATGTGAAATATTAACACAGCTGTTCCCATAACAGCTAATACCCCTTCATCCCCACAAGCCTGCTGTTTAAACCTCTCTGTGTGAACATCTTTTCTAGTCTGACATCTGATAAACAGCCTTGGAACTAGCCACAGCACACCAACTACATATTTTGAAAAAAACAGAAATATATTAAAAATTTTAGTGATTTAAGTAAGGGATGGAAAGAAAGGGCAAACACCCAAAAATCTAAGTGAACCTGAGATGCCAAAATGCCATTTCACATTTCTCTTCTTTAGGAAGAGAAAACAATGAGGCCAACATTTTTTGTAAAGAAACTGGCACCACTTTCTCTACTGCACACAAATGATTCTCTACTAAGTAAATGATCAGAGGACTAGGCTGATCCCTGCTTCTCTAATGATATGAGACCTCTGGTGGAACATTTCTCCACCAATTTCCAATGAAAGGCAGACTACCCTCCAGAAAAATTTCTCAGGGAAGGATACCCAATTCTCTCACTTCCAAGACTCAAGAGAAGACTCAGCAATAAAATCCTGCGAGTCCCTGAAAACAGACATAATCTACATTTATCAAACAAGACATACACTATATAACCTAGAAATCATAGAACAGGAAGCTTGTGCTGAACCTCTCCTTTCAAAAATGCTCATGTGAATCAATCCAGGCAAAACGGTAAGTTTAAGCGTGTTTCACAAACTACTTAGTGAACACAAATGCACTGGAAAAGAAATTTTTGTACGAAGAGATTCTGACTTCATCACATGTAAGCTCTGAATGTAGCTGTCACTAGTGACAGCAGAGAAACAAGCTCTGTTGCTCAGAGTTGAATTGCAGTAGCACAACAGGTAAATGAAAACAATCCAATGCTTCTTTTAAGAAAAGACCATAAACTTCACAAAGACCATTCTCAGCTCTCAGATGAAGGCAATATAAACAGTCTTGACAGAGTCAAGATTGCTGGAGTAAAGAGATGCAGAGAAGCCTTGTCAGAAAGCACAGACATGGCTGAAGGACAGCCATAGAAGAAGACAGAGATCACTGAAAAAACCCACAACTAACGATGTGCTGTTGAATACAGCAACAAAATTAGCTGTCTGGAGAGGGAAAGCCTTTAGTGCCAACCCAGCCTCATGTAAACAAACTGGATAATTTATGACAGACCTTAGACTCCTAGCTGAGCCCAACAACAATTAAACTTCCTTGCCTTCTCTTGTTTGCCTTTCTAGTATCTACTAGCAAAAGCAGAACTCATCAGAAATTTCTTTATTCACTGCGAGCAACATCTCTTGCAACAGACAATCAAACTCTTCTTTTACCATGGACAATTACCCAAGATAATACCTTTAAAACACATGTACACAGAGCATAAATCTGTCTTCATCAGAAACAAGACTGGGAGGTCAACATAACTATCCATAACTGTACTGTCAAAATGTTCGGACTTAGCATAAGGAATAAAATTTCTGTTAATTAACAGCTCTTTCCCAGGAAACCCAAGCACTTAGCCAGTACACAAATTACAAGCAGAGAAACCCTACTAGGAAAATACACAACTTAAAGCCTCAGGAGCTTTAAAGTCATGAGACCTATAAACACATTGCTTTCTCCACTGAAAAGATTGCTTGAAACTCCAAAGGAAGTTACTTGTGCACTATGGGAAGCAGAAGGCAATGAGACTTCAGTTTGCCTGTAGAGCTGTAAAGACATCAGCAATGCCTGATGACAACTGAAAACAGTACTATTCAGTCATACCATCACCATTTTCATAGGATGCTGTCATTTTACAGGGTAACCTACAACTAAGATTAGGGTTGTAATTCTTCTGACAAGCAAGTTATGACAGCAGCCTTTTCAATCCACAACACTGCTTTCAAGATAGATCCAAAAGGATTTTTAGCAATTATTCAGTTGCAGCAGAAGAATATTTTTTTAACATTGTGGTTGCAAACAGGGCGTTTCATTTTTCCTTTAAATTACAAAACAAAAGTTAAACTCTACCTTAGCTGTGACACCAACGTTGGCAAGCTATTCTGCAGGAGTGGCTCAGAAAATACCAGATTTTCAAACAGATGCTTGTTGTGCAATTCCCATGTCACCTGAAATTTCTTCAAATGTTCATTTTCCTATAATGATAAAACAACCAGAAATAAGCCAGGGTTAGGAAAATAAAAGACAAATTCCGTCCAATGCAAGAATTTTATTTAAAAGTTCAGTTTCCAACCTGGTGGCACGATTAAGCACATCAGATCTTAAGCTGTTTTAATATGCAGAACTGAGAATTTAAGCATTTTTAATGACTTAAATAGCCACAGCTTCATTTCTTGGTTTGTTTTTTTTTTTTTGTTTTTTTTTTAAATTGTCATGAATTAGGGAAAAAAAAAGAAAAATCAGGTTACATTGTTGAAAGCTTCTATTTATTTCTGCACCAAAAGATGTATTTTATGATCTGAACCTGTAATTCTCAGGTTTTCTCAGGTTTTCTTGTCAAACCAGAGTATATCTTTGATGATTTTTCAGTTCTTTGAACTTATCTAGTAAGACATATATACAACGCAAACCTATAATCTTTATTCAAAACTGACATAAAATCAAGAAAACAGCTTAAAAAATTAAGTTTTCCAAACAGACGATACCAACAGCTTACTTCTCTGGTAAGCATAAGGTTTTAGTAATTGATGTTATTTAACACATAGTAACTTCAAGGCCTAAAACTTGAAATTATTATCATCAAAACAGAAGAATTCAAGACAGGTATAATATATTTTTCAAGTCAGCAAGTTTTCCCCATATACAGCCAGCAGTATGCAGCTTTTCTACACCAGGAGTCATCCACATAGCAGAACTAAATTCAACTCTTCTGGCTCTCAGATCAGCAAATGGGCCCTATGCAATATAGTCTCCAGTACCCAGAAATACCACAATAATCTGGAATTTTTAAGTTTTGTTAAGTGTAGTGGTTTAAAGAAATCCAAACAAATCCAAACATATTTACATCAGACCTAAAGACAAACTATCAGTATTCAAAAAAAAGAATTAAGTTTTATTACTATTTAGGAAGGTTGGGTGGTGGTTTTTTTAAGTTGCACAAGACACATGCACCTTTTCACTGAGTATTCAAAATATTCAAAATTTCTATAAATCGTTAATAATTTCTCAAGGGTCACTGAGATGGGTCGATTCCTTAAGGAATTTCCGAATTATGCTGTGGACAAAACCATCAACACTTATCTACAAAATCTTGTCTATCAGTTTACACAAAGCAATACCAGTAAGCTTTCCTCTCTAGTCTGCTATACTATGTACTTGAGGGCCTTTCTGTACTGGTCACAGTCTTTCCAACCTGCTGTCAGTATAATCTGTCATTCCCTGGTGAGGCACAAGGCTTTAGTTCCTGCTCCTGAAGTCAGACGGATTCCTTTGAAAGGAAGGACAACTGTTCATAATTTCATTGAGAAATTAGTTTCTCACAGGTTCAAAGCGTTATATGCCTTTGTACAGTACACTACGTGCAAAGCTTTTATCTTTAAAAGGAAGGCTGCACTAAGTTTAGAGATCTTGGCTGCCTTTTAAGTATTTTAGCTGAAAAGATTCCTTCTTCCACAGTGCACTGCTATCTTGAGAGGAAACATCCATGCACACTGAAGAAGCTAGTGACTCTACTACTGCACTGCAAGCTGTGACATACTACTCCATTTAATAAAAAGCTTATTTAACAAATCTAATAAATGTATGACAAGAGACAGTAGCCCACATTCTCACATTTCAGTTTCTGAATGTCACAGCTCAGTAGAAAGAAGTTTTCAGCACTTACCAGGCTACAGAAGGAAAAGGACAAGAAAAATCTAGCATATTTTGTATTTTCTTATGCTTTCCTTTTTAGAAGAGGAATTTTATTTTACTCTGAATTTTATCAGAAAAGGGGTAGATTAGGGAGTTCACGCATCTTCTATCATCTCATGGCCGCTATATCAATCTCACACACCCCCCAAGTTTTCATGACTACTAGTTCACAATAGTAAAGGAAGAAGTATCAAATGGTTACTTCCTCATCAGCCATGTAATTCTGGCACTAATGAGTTCATTACTGGCAGATCCGCTTTGAGAAAGCTAACATTTGTACTGTAAACCATTCACTTTTCAACTGGACAAGCGGCAAATCAACCTGAAGAGCAATCTTCTCTCAAGCACCCCATTAGAAACTTAATGACTATTAAATGAAGCCAGTAAACAGGAGATGGCAGTGACCTCAAATCTGTACCTAAGTTATAAAGTTGGGGAAGATAATACAGACAAAAGCAAATATACAGCATTGATAGCACAACAAAAGCATTAGATACACTCAAGTTTCTTAACAGAAACATCTTCCTGCTTTGACAATTCAATTTTACTAACAGCACTACCTCAGTAATGTCACTCTGCTTACCCTCCATTTTATATCCTCACCTGTGGCCATCATAGTTTATTTACTGTCTACTTTTTCCTCTCTTTATAAATTTAGACAGTCACTTTCAGATAATTGGCAATAAAAGCCAAATTCCCTGGTTTATCCACCTTTTTTCTCCTACCTGCACAAAGTTTGTACAAGAAAAGGAATGTACAGGATAAGGACACTAACAAAGGATTATTAATGAAACAGGACTAATAACCTTCTCATGACTTAAACAAGTAGAATTACACAATATGTTTACTGTATTACTCACTTGTGATGGACAGTTACTCAAAAAGAAATTTTTAAGGCTGTTGCTCATTTTATACCTGACAATACAATCCTAAGACTAACATCAAAATCAATCTATAAAAAAAGCATTTAAGAAAGAACTTTGGAAATAAAAAATTACATAGCAGATTAATTTAAAGGCAAGAGAAAATCTTTTCAAGTAGCCATCCTTGATTATAAGTGAAAAGAAAAATTGAAAATTGAAACAACTTAAGTTAATGCTACACATAAAAGTCTGTGTTGTTTAAACATGGACATCAAAAGACCATTAAAGATGAACAGAGAAGTGTTTCCAACATTTTCAAAGCCATTATCTAATATTTTGTAAATCTGCTTAAATATTTGGTTCTGAATAAGTATCATAAACTCCAACTCAACTCTCTCTTTACAAACAAAAAATAATTTCATCAAGTCACAGTAAGAGGTGCCCACTCTACACTTCTGAACACTTAAATCTGCATTTTCAGACTCCCCCTGTCTCCAAGGTTGCACACAAAAAGAACTGCACATTTCATAACCAGAGAAGACTCCTGAAAGAGCCCAGAACAACTCTGCAAGCATCATCCCCAGCAAGCAGAAGCACAGAGGTTGTTTCTTCAGTCTTACCAGAGTAACTAGGAAGGCGCTGATTGTACACGCTGCCTGACAGAGTGCACTGTATTCTTCAAGTAGGAGTGAGATGAACTGCTGTGCCTGTGGTGGCCCTTCTGTCACTAATGTTGATGCAACTTTAGATCCAAGTGACAAGTGTCTGAGCAGGCGAACCTTCATTTCAAGCACATATTCTCTAGCTTGCTGTTCCAGTCGTTGGTAAAGCTGGTATGGATCTCTTTCACAAAGCCTGTATTTTTAGAATATTTGTGACACAAAAAACCAAAACAAAACCAAAACAAAACAAAAACCCAAAACCCCCCAAAAAAACAAAAAACAAACAGAAAACCCACAACAAACAAAAACATCACACAAAGGAGCAGGTAATCAACAGTTTTCACTTTCCTAGAAATATTTAACAGCTACCATTATCAAAAATAACTTCAAGGGCTAGGGTTTAGAGAACTACCTTAAGTCTCAGAGAACACAGGCCAGCCCCCTACATCTACACTGGAACTGAGGCCCAGTGTAGCTCTGGGACTAGGATGCCTGCACACCTGAGGAACAAACTGGTTTAGGACTTCACTGTTTCACTTCAACTTGTGAGCTCAAAAATATTAACTCAATTTGCATATAACCCTACAGGCGCCTAGACTCTTCAGACAAGCTTCTTCACAACTTTTCTTACATGTGACAGATTTGTGTCTGCTGAGAAGAACTGAACATAATGGCTGCTTTGAAGCACTTTAAATAATTCAATTTCACTCTAAAGTCCCATGCACGGAGTTTAAGCATTCATCTCAGTTTTTTTTACAGCACAGGCAGGTGGGGAAGAAGTACTAATCTAATCCCTTTCTAAAGAGGAAGACGAACAGCAGTCTGCAGCTGTCTAGTCCATGCTCTTCCCTCACCACTCACAAAACAGTCCTATCATACTACCATCAGGTACTCCAACATACAGTAGGGACATTGCTTGGCACCACTACTTATCCTAAGAAGACCAGACACTCCCATTTTTTGGCAGCTGTGTCTAACAGAGACAAGCATGGAATTAAGAATTTCTTCCTTTTAAACACAGAGTTACTTGGTCACAGCATGGTCTTCGGTGTGCTACCTAAATGTGTTTTCTTGATTGTTTTTTAAACTTTCAATACCTACACTAACTAGCTTTGTTAAAAAGTTCTGCATGACATTAGCACCACAGACTGGACACACTGGTGTCTGCTCAAACTGCATACTTTAGAGAGTATGCTTTCATACTTTCATGACCATAAGGAACTTGAGTGAATAATAATCCTACTGACATTGAAGGATTCCTTCTCTGACATCCTGCTTCTGCCTTTGTATTTTAATAATCTCTCTCAAAAGTGAAAAACAGTTTTAGAGCAATCAAAGCTCCTGAGTATTTAAGAAAGGTACACAGTATATGTTCCAATTTCCAAAATTTTTCCATTAAAGAGAAAATGTGTAAAATCAACAACCATTTTAGCCATGATTCAGTTGTAGTTACTTACACACTATGTAATATTTAAACACCTTTGATTTCAAAGCCTATGCTGCATATTGTGATCACTTAAATAAAGTGTGACTCATAGGGAGGCACACTATATTACCCTCCTCGTACAGAACTCACATTCAAAAGTACTCAGTTTTTATATAACCAAAGTGCAAGAAGATTATTTAATTATTTATTATGGCTGGTTCAGGTGTATAGTTATAGAAAGAGCAGTGTTTAATAACCTTTCAAAAGTTTCTTCACCAGAATTTAGCTTCAACTAGAAATTCCACATAAGAACTACAGCTGGCCAGACCTCAGTATATTAAGTACAAACGGAACCAAGATGAAAAACTATTCCTTGACCACATAATGAATTCAGACAGAAACTGAGACAATCCTCCTGGAGCACTTTAAGGACTACCACACTTTTCTTAAAAGCAAAAACCCCACCAACTGAGGATCTCCTTGAGCCTTTCTTCAGCTTCAATTGTAACTAGAAAAGCTACAGTTTTGACTTCTAAAACGAGAAAAAAAATTCTCGGAATCCACATCATCTAGTGATGGATGAGTATTTCTTTTTTTCGTTTTTATAAGTATGTTCCAGTTGTTACAACTACAGTAAGGTGCAAGCACTATTATAACTCGGGTTGGTTTGACAAGGTAAGATATTCACACGGGGCAATTCAAACTTAACAGTGTCTTATAAATAATCACCATCTCAACGTGTTTTGAATAATAAGATTCTGGGATCCTTCCATAATTATACATTTATATTTCTACTGCAAACAGCATACAAATTTAATAGCTTCCCATGCATTCAAACTATCATTAAAAAAATCCTGCACAAAATAGAACTAATATTCTTCAAAGTGATATACCTATCCACCAGCTCTTTCATTCCTTCTTTATCTGGTACCAATGACTGGTCTTGGTCATCTGCCAAAGGGGTCCCAGCTTGGCGATATATACATCGAACCATGTATCTGACTTCTGACCAGTAATTCTGAAGCTGCTGAGGTTCACGTTCAGGCTCTGCTGAATTTTCTCTGCAAATTAAGCCAAAATAATTACTTTCTATTTGCAAACAACTCATAGGTGTAGTGATTCCTACTATTCTGGGGAAGAAAAAAAAGTACATCTGAAAATGCTTAAAATAGGAAACTGAATAAATACTGCCAGCCATAAATTACTGTTACAGTCAGACAACCCATTTAAAGGAGTTTAAGCACACATCTACAAACAAGCCACAGCACTGCTGACAGTCTGACCACAGCCACCACGCTGCTGAGCTTGAATTCAACTCTTACCTGCGCTCACTACAGACCGCACAGTCGCATTCGACGTCTGAAGAAGAGGAATTGCTAAGATCTGCAGCAGGCACTGTCTGTGCACCAACAGTTATTCTTCCTCCTCCTACAGATTCCTGTTGTGATCCACTGTTTCCAAGAGGCATGTGCAAAAGGAAATCTTGGCTCTGAAAGACAAGACAACCAAATAGGTAGCCTTCATTTTGTGAGGTCTGAAATGTTGAGAGGTAGGCAAATATGAAAGTGGTAATTCTTACTGCTGCATATATTTTGGAAAGGCACTCAAACAGGCACAAAGAATTTATCTACAAAAAGCCTAATAAATGCAAGGGATGGACTGAGAAAACCAATACAAACAGTTTCATTTCTAATAACCAAAGTATGTTGGTTATAATTATCACCTTCATGTACTTCAACATAAACAATAAACTAAGGTAAAGGAAGGCTTGCATCATTCATGCTTAATCATAAACTAGTAATATCTCTGCAGTCTCCACTTAACAGTAAATTTGGCTTTTGGAGTTTAACAATCCCTTCTAGCAAAAATCATTAAATCTCCTAGTTTGTAACAGCCAGACATAGTACTCCTTGGTAATGGATGTCAGAAAGCTGCTGGCACCAGGATGGATGTGATCTCCTGGGTACAGCACTGCTCAGGACCAGCAGATGACGGAACACTGCTGGTATTTTTTAGGTCTCCAGTTTCTCTTCCTTCTCTGTGCTCCAGCCCCAGCACATGCCATGTTTCCCTCCTGCTCCCTCCCAGGGCCGCCACCAGCTTTCTGTGGCACCAGACAAGAGACCTCTCCCACAGCAACAGCATGACTGAAGCATTTGTTTTTGTGCCCCAAATCCTGGACTGGGATGCAGACAAGGAAAACAAACCTGCATGCATTTGACACCAAGCAAGGTAACAAGAGCAAGAGCAACCTGAACACAGGAGCATCTAGAGCAAACTTGTACTCTGGCTTGCAGTGACTGGTAAAAATGTTTTTTTAGGCAATTTTGGCATTTTTTTCCCAGCTGGCTTCTCTAATTTGACCAGACACAAAATCCACTTAGTTATTTTTTTAAGTCAAGCTTCCAAACTTAGAAAACTTTTGCTGTTTGCTTTTAAAAATTCCTCTTGAAAAAACAAAACAGTCACTAAACTAAAAAAACACTGTAAATTTTTATTTCATCTGGAGTATCTATAACTTAAAATGTTTAGGAAGCAATCCTGCCTTATCTGCACTTGTAGAACATTTATTTTCTTTATTAATTCATTAAACAGAGCTTAAATATGTCAAAAATTTTGCCTAAACTGAACAATAATGTGGCCTCGGCCTCGCTGCGCTTTGAACTCTCTAGGATGTGTTTACCATTATACTACCAGGATAATTCTGTTTTGATTAATTTTACTACCCTTGTTAATAACAGGATTATCTGTAAACACGAGTTCTATACAAGTGATATATTCTTAAATTTTCCTCACAGAAAACTATGTTAACTGTGCTTTTAACAGGAGCTTAACAACACACTCTATGCAATCTTTCTTCACACTGATTTATTGAAATAAAAATCTGTATGTGCCTTTGGGCATGTGCACAGCCTGTTAGTTCTCTGCAAGGAGATGTCAGCTGGAATCTATAATACTTCCAATTATCCCAAGTGTGTGGCTTCCCAGATCAGTCAGAAGATTTGGTTCTGCAGTACAGAATAGTTTACTTCTAATGAGGTTTTGCTGGACCTGTCAATGAACTTTTAGTATCTTTCTGCTACACTGAGCACGGCTCTTACAGGAGGTTTCACAACTTGAAATATTAGCACCATGTATTAAAATGGTGTTTGCAGTGCTACTAAGAAAAGAAAATTGTCAGATGCATACTAGGCAAAACTGTGCTTCTTTATTAAAAAAACAGGAAAGAAGAGATGGAAAAACTCAGAAATGCAGGGAAGTGTCAGTGCAAGTGTAGTGACTCAAGAATACGACTGAAGGAACAAGGAAAACTCAGATACTTTACCTCACAAAGAGGGGAAAATACAACATGAGCAGATAGTATAGGAAAAAGTGTAATGAGTAAGGTCACATTTGTAAGACTAGATGAAGCTGAATTTAAGTAAAGGGGTTAAGGACAAAGTTTGAGATCCAGTCAATTAAAAGGCAAAAAAAAACCCAGAAAGAAAGAGATCTAAACCTTGCTCTTCTCAAAAATTCAAAATTCAGATTCAGAATTCTGCATTTTTCAAACAACTTGCCTCTTCAGTTTAGCTCATAGGAAAACCAACTCAAAATCTACTAAAATGCTTTCTAAGCATTTATAGTTTTGGTGGTTCCAAAGCACAAAGTGCCATTCAGGCCATAACAATGCATCTTCTTAGTCTGAACTGAAGTCCTTGAACTTACCACAAGAGATTGCTCTATTGTAGCATGCCTCTCCTCCTTTTCCACTGTTCTTCGACAGTCTGGACACACCCACAGTGGAAGATGCAGCATATTGTTTGCTTTTGGAGATGTGGAAAGTGCCGTTTTGCTAGAATTTTTTATTCCGCTCTCTGAAAGCGAAGTATCTTTTCGTTCACTTCTACAAAGAAGACAATGCTCGCCAGTTGTATATGGTGCCCTTTGGCCCAAGCCAAAGGTAAATGGTGTCTACGAACAAATATATTGATAGATAAGTGGTTATTCACAGAATACATACCAGAAAAACTTATTGTGAGATTTGAAACAAACAAACAAACAAACAATTCCTAAAAACCAATGCATGTATTTTACTAGTCATTACCAAATGGTGAATTTAACAAGTGACCCACGATCAAACATGAGTCTCCATATCCATGGGGCAAACAAGTCAGACTACGAATACATTCACACTTAGAAATAAATGTCTTCAGGGAGCAAGGCCTACAGCCTTTCCCTCTGAAACAATTCAGCCTAGATGCAATAATCTAGTAAGTGAAATTAAAAAAGGACAGTATAATTCCTTTTACTGTTCTCCTACTGTTATCCTTACAGATAAAAAGAAAAATAACTGCTCTTTGAAGTACTGTGTAACCTCCTTTTTTATACTATCTGCAACAAAGACATTTACAGCTAAGCTTATTACAAAATGTAAGTTTAAATCAGTTTCAAGAAAACCAATCAGTAGGGTCTTAAAATCCACTATGAGCTACTGATTAAGGTAGACTTGGTAAAAGGAGGACAGAAGCAGTTCAAAACCTAAATTCTCTTCCAAGGTGCTACTGTGTATGCAACTATGGTTCAGCCATGAAATGCTGATTATTCAGCAAGACTGATAGTGAAAAACAAGTTGGGCAGCAGAAGTCAAGGAGAACCCAACTTTATGAGACTTAAGTGAAGTTAAAATGAATGGAACAAAACACTGTGCAATGGCAGAATCACAGATTTGTCTTGTTATAGTACAGCTACCAGCTCTGCCTTAATTAGCAAAACATTCTTTGTAAGCCTCAACATAGTCAAATTCTTTCTCAAAGCAAAAGCAAAATTTAAATAAGTAATTCAAGCATCCTTCTCAATACTGCTCCAACTTCAATACTAACAAAATTACTGCTTTAAAGATCTTGTAGGGCTGAACTGCACAAGCACAGGTGAACAGTTCTTTACAGCAAAGGACTAGTTCAAGCTAAAACAGAATTCACCAACTCCCTTCACAGCAACTACAAATCAATTCCATATTGCTGACATCTAATGAAAAACAGCAGAGAGTTACAAACTCTGATTTTTGTGTTCTTCACATTTGTAAAACTGACAGACTCAGCAACGTGGAAAGAAGAACTAAGAATTCTAGACATTAAAAAAAAAAACCAAAACAAAAACCATACTGAATTCACCTCCACAATATCTTCCTATCTTTCAGAAGTTTGTGAGAATTTAAACAGATTTAGTGAAAACAGCTAATCCCTTTACTCATGAATGCCACTTTTAGAACCCACTCCTAAACACTCGGGCAGGAAAAAGAACACAATCTCTCCAGGAGCTGACTGCAGGTTTGCAGGAAACCTTACTCACTCTGCCTCCTGAAAGGCCAGGACTGACCAGTTCCTGTATTGGCTCAATTCAAACACTCCTCCTGGCTGATCTGCACTCAGCTGCAGATCTTACTAATGCCTAAAAACCCTGCATGCAGGAGGCCATGGCTGTTAATGAAAGCCCTGAAAGTTTCCTTCTTAAATTTTTTTGAAGCCACGTTAAGTCCCTGTTGGAACAATGATGACATCTTCATAGCTATTACAGGCAAATCCTCATGACCATCATCTGAGGACATCTTCCAACAAGTACGAAAAGCAGAAGGCAAAATCAAAAGTTCAGAAGTTAAGACAACCTCACATTCTTTTGCAAAGGTAAAGGTCATGGCAAATGCACTTTAGACATACTGCAAGGACTTACAGAAGTTATGATGATGGCATGCAATTTGCTTAAACTGCACCACAATCATTATAAAAGCCATGGCAAACATAGAAGGAACAATCCTCATTCTGGTGAATCACAGACTCAGTAAAACCCCAACAACTTCACCACTGGGCCCATATTTAGGACAGATAGGAAGTTTAAAGTAAAGCACTTGGTTCCTAGAGCACAATGTACATCACAAATGAAACTTCATCTAAGCCATTTATTTCTAACAAAATTGACAGTTGGAATTTTGACAAAATCTAGACCATAAGGATCTCAGATACCTGCTATAGCTCTGTCATACCAAAATGAAGCTATGAATTGCAGGTTCTTATTTATTTAAAAGATGATGAATGCAGCGAGTTGTTCATGTGACCATTTCACCAGGAGCAGGAGCAGTAAACTCTTCCTGCATTAGATGAGCTTGGAATTAGGTCACATACATACTTGTATGTGTCTTCAGTGCAATCAGAGCAAAGTGCACATTTTGAGAAAAGCAAGATATTTTTCCACTAGTCAGGCTTCAAAAAATGTGGGATGCATCTCTACAGGAAAACACCCAGTCTCACTTTCTCTCAGAAACATGTTCAGATATAACATTCATAAATGAAAGCTGGAAGTAGGACAAGTTGGAACAGAAATAACTGCATCTCTGCTATGTATTTATTTCCAAGAATAACTTTATTACCATAAAACTGCATAGATTTTAATATCCATGTGCAATTTCAAGCATATTATAACAATAAAATTTTACTTTAAAAAAACCCTTTCACTTCTTTTTAAAGCTTGACTAGTGAAATCACAAACTGACTTCAGTTGGCAGTCCCAATCTCAAACAGAATTCTTTTCAAAGAGCTTGCTCTCGTACATTTAATACTGTATTTTAATTTAATTCAGTATTTTCTCCCATTAGTAAATAATTCTGCTATCATATACACCCACAAAATTTGTCTGCACTTACCTGAGAAACACCTGTGAACTCTGATCCAACAGTACTGTCTGTAAACTGTGTACCATTTAGCGAAACCTGGAAAAAATTAATAATGGATTGGTGACAATAGCTGAGTTTAATGCTAAAAGACCATTATAAAAGGTAAACAAAACCTTCCCCTCTATCATAGGGTTGATAAAACAGCTTTTGAAACCTCAGTGATTTTTTGACTGCAGAGATGGAAAACTCAGTTTCTTTTGTCATAAAAGTCCTACAGATGCAAAGTTTGCAGTAGCTGCTTTTGCACAGAAGCTGATTCAGTAGCTACTCTGAAGAACTGATACAGGAATACAGAAAATTCATAAAGAAAATTACATTTTTCCTTCTGTATTTGATTGTTTGCAATTAGCTTTTAAACTTCTATTGTGAATTGAAACAATTAGAAGATTTTTGCCTTTTGAAAGCTGAATACAATACTGCTTAGTAAAATATGTAGTATTAATGAGGAGAAGTATTACACAGCAAGCCTCCAAACACCCCTCAGCTATTCCACTGAAGCAGCTTTCCTCCTGCCCCAGGTTATAATGCCCACAGAAACCCCCAAGACCTCTTCTACACAAGTATTACAGAGACCACACCAGGTAGCAATGAAGTGCCTTTTACAAGCCCCAAGTGTCCTCATACAGCATTATTTGAAGACACTAAATCAAGAGTAAAGTTAAGACAACGTACACATTCAAGTCAGTGACAACGAAGAGCCCTAGATCACACCAACTTGAAGAAAAGGCATTTGATTAAAAAAAATGGGAAAGGGGAAATAAAGTCAGTCAATTATTTTATTCTTTACTGTCCCTCTTGTTGAGTACTGGTTGAGCTCTGGGATTTCAGCTACCATTTATCTCACACCTCTGTTTCACCTTTCACATGTTTTTGCTAACCTCTTTCTGCCCTCTAGTTTCCCACCTATTCTGGTCAGATATTAGTATTTCTAAGAGTACTCTAAAGATGGAGATAAAAACCAGTCTAACTTAGGACCACTCACGTCTTGTGTGTTGTACTGACAGAGATCAGAAAACATTTTTGCCCTGCTACCAAAAGGAAAAACGCTGACTGGAGCCTTCTTCGGTATAAAGGAGCATCCTTCAATTTTACACATCCACAGAACTCCTGATGGCTCAGCTTAGAGACAGGGGCATGATTGCAAAGCCATTGTCTTCAGCTGCATTTTTTCAGAAGCAAAGTGGAGGACCTTTCAATCATTACTAGAGCAAATACAAACAAGAAACTACACAACTTCACTTACATACCCTATGCTATGTTTCCAGAGTAGGTATTTAAGAAAAAAACCCTCATATGCAAGTCAAGCATCTGAGATCAAAAATTATGGGAACAAAAGTGCTGATGTGGAACAAGTTCTCTATTTTTACTGAGACGCCTTCCAAAAAGAGGAAAAAATAAAGCTTTTTTTAATTAAAATTAGTCTTCTTCACCAAGAAAAGATATCCACCAAGAAAAAAGGTCCACTGATTTTTGGCACACATATGAATTCAAAAACCAAGAAACCAGTAAGAAAGTTTAGAATGAAATTCTATCTGCAGCTAAATTACTTTTGGGGTCTTTTTAGAAAATTAATAAAAAGATAAAATTATCCAATATTATTAAGGGAGTATATTTACCTTCTCTACATTCAAGACAGTGGTAATGAGAAATGCATGAGCCATCACACTGAAACATGCAGGCACTGAGTGACCAAGCTAAAAGCAGTCAGAAGTGTTACAAAAGCAGAGACAAAAACAGTGGGAGGTTTCTGTTATCCACTAAATGTCATAAGAAGCCAAGACAAAATACTGAACATTGAGAATGACTGGTTCGTGGAATGAGTTATCATGCTACTAACAAAAGAAAAGACATCTCTTGATCCTAAGCACTGTGCAGAATTTGCTTAAAAATATCAGTGCAACCCCCCTCCCCCCCGAGTTTAGTAGTGACCTAAATATCTGCAGGAGGAAGAAACATCAAGGAACTTAAAGAAAGGAATTAGATAAATAGGAGGAAACAAAGAGAATCATAAAAAATTGTCTGTGGGCAATGAGATGTAAGACATTGTATGTGACACTTAGAACAAATACAAGAATCACAAAAAATACTTAAGTAGGGATGAATAATGACATGACAGGCAGGGGAAGGAGATGGCTAAATAACATATTAGAGAAAATATTAGAAGAATCTTGTAGAAGTTGTCCAAATGGGGCTCAAACAATAGCAAGCTAAAAACAGATTGAGAAAAAGAATACGAGTCCCACAAATAATTTAAGGAAGAAACAAAAGTATAAAAACTACAACTAAATCCTTTCTCAAGGCACAGGAGGAGCAAGGAGCAGTAAGTAAAGTAGTCTGTCAGGTTCTGCAAAGCTAAAGTAAGTAAACAAATCGAAGCATTAAAAAATGCTTGATCAAGCTAAGGTCACAGCAGAAACACCAGGTTTAATTTTTGTATGTCCATGTTCACTACGAAGGAGCTTAAAGATATTCTCCCAGTGAAAGGCTTCTTTATGGAAGACAGATGAGAGGATCTGTTTCAAAGCAAAGCACTGCTAGAAAAAAAAAACAGTACAGAGAAAACGGACAAGTGAAAAATTAGCAAACCACCAAGAGTGGATGACATTCAGCCAAGAGTCCTGAAGGAGCTCAAGGACATTATAGTTGCACTAATAATTTCAGTATGTTAATGCCTGCTTTGTACTTCACCAGCACTAGAGCAGCAGATGATTTTTTTAATTATTTATTTATGAAGTTTTCAAAGAATTAGGAAACTGCAGTTATCCAAAGTCTGTAGCAGGAAAGTGCCTGAGCTGACAAAGTTAACTATCAGCACTAAATCCCACATGTAACTAAAGACACTGGAAGAATGGTAGAAGGACCTTCCAAGATCTAGTTACTGGGCCATATGTTGACAGACATAATTCTGTGTGCAGAGAATTAAAGGGGAAGTGACAAGCTAGACAGCTGCTACTTCTGGATAACCCTAGCTTTGTATTTTTTTAAGTGAAGAAAACTTATTTTTACAGTTCTGAGTATGCTTTTTTAATGATTTTAAAGATTAATGTTTTACAAACCTATATTGTGAAGGTAAATGCCAGAAGGGATGCTGACATGTATCATCAGGAAAATGTGAATCTCCATGAGCACTCTTTACCATAATGAAGTGTATATGTGAAATCTTCCTGTTCTTGCTATAAATGTTATTTCCAATGTAGAACATATAAGGAAATATACCTTGTGTTTCTTGGAAGCTGCTATCACACTAACTCACCTTCTTCAAAATGTTGACTTTGTGGAGAATAAGACCTGCATCATTTTGCCACAGTATAATTCATACCAAAAACTATGAAGAAAGAGAATCACAGCTTTAACCATACTGCTTGGTTACACTGGAATGACCTTGAACCAGCTGGGCAATTAGAAAATAAGCACTCAGATTGCCAAAATTTGCTCTAATAGCCTGCCACTATCGAAATCAGACCTTCAGGAGGCTGAGTGACAAATTACTAGACAACACACCCCCTTCTTTCTTGCAACTGAAGACTTGTGAAGACACACAAACATCATGGAAGTGAGAGTGATGCAACGTTCTCAGGAGAACTCAAGAAAAGGAAAGCAAAGGAAGGAAATTTTGATTTGACTCATCTTCACTGAACTCTAGACAGTTAAACAGATATGCGATGCTCAAAAGAAAAAAAGAAAAGCAATTAAATCAAATTTTTCCCAGATAAAACCAGCAAGGATATATTGCACTGCATTAGGAAAGAGAGACTAGCAAAAAAAAAAAAAAGTTACAAAGGGACAATTCAGGCTACACTGTATTTTACAAGGTCCTAATATAATAAATATATTCCATACCACTTGAATTACCTTACCTGTATAAGGAGGTGAAAAATGAAGTTTGTTGAAAGACCTGTGTCTGAATAACACTAAAGAAAGATCCTGCACTTAACCCTGCTACCCCCTCAAAACCCATCCAGATGTCTCACCCATGCCACTTGCTCTCCTGCCTGCATTTTTATGCCACACCCATTTGTCACAGCTGTTCTGTGCTGAGCCTTCTCCCAGGCACTTCCAGTCAGCGAGCACACCACAGCACTGCTCTGCAGCTCCTCAGCACCATTTGGGAGGCAGCAATCCCAGGTGCCCCTGCCTGATGAAGATCCCTCTCCCCACTGCCCGAGTGAAGCTCCGACTTGGGCACTCTCCAGTCACAGTCTGAGCTGTTCCTCTCCTCTCCCAGACACAGCTAAATTGGTCACAGAACTGCTGCTGGCAGATGAGTGATGCTTACAAAATCTTAAGTGACTCTCTGATATGAAGAATGATTTCTTTATGCACTTAGTTCAACAGATAGCAAACTATCTGATTTCAGTAAGTTAAAATTTAGGATCCTTCCTCCCTAACAGAAACTGATTTAAGGGTCAGTTATTGTAAAAGTCAAATGCATGGATGAGAGGCAAGAATGACGATAAATGCATGAGAGAAGTTCAACAGTCGATAAAAAACAAAATCTGAGGCGCGACAACCCTGCATTGGTAAAACTTGGAAAGGCACACACTGTAGTTCTCCCTCTCCGTTCTCTAGCACCAAGCACTGTTAGACAGCACAGCATGCTGGCCAGACCTCTAGCACATGAAGGTTTTGGGGGCTGTTTGCTTTAAACACCACCAGTAGTGACTGTAGCCTCTGTAGTAACAATAGTCTGCACAACATATATCACAGCAATGAAGAGACATTATGATGTGAAAATCAGCAGTAAACGATCAACGCTTATCCCCCTACCTTAATCCTTTTTAAAGTCCACATTATACCCAGTTAACATCTGGTACAACTCAAGTTTTTCAGATGAGGAGCAAATTGGAACAGATCTACTTGGCACTGTCATCACTCTTGCCTAGGAGATTGCATTTTTTTTCAACATTCTGACTATTTTTAATCTGCTTTAAGAAATTCAGGAACATTTTTAAAGGCATTAGAAGTACACATCCAAGAGACTAAGCAAAGCACTGTCTGGTTTCTCACAGAAAAAGTTGTCTTTGCCATACTCTGGATAGACCAGTTCCATGTACCACACGAAAGCAAACACAGACTCACCTATAAAAATATCATAAGCCCTGCAAGATATCAGTTACTGCAAAACCAAAGCAAACCAAAGCATTTGCCCAATAAAGCAGAATGTGCTTACAAGACCCCAGCATATTCTATAATTTTTTCATGAAAGTACTTAAGCGTGGTCTAACACTGAAAGAAATGTTCCAGGGAAACGAATGATCACCCAGAACTAGATTCAGGAATCCTCTTGGAGAGGATAACCACGTTACTGCTGGAGCTATGGGGGTATTTATAGTCAATATCAACATGTCCAAGAAATACAGAAGTGCTCTCTGACAGAGTGCCCAGGCCTGATGTACTGGGGTTGGGCTGGCCCAAGTTCGCTGAAAATCCCTGTCCATGGTCATGAAAGCCTGGCAGCCAAGTGAGAGGTGAACAGGAAATTTTTCCAATAGAAGGTAAGATAGAAGTCTGCAAAGCTCTTATTTTTCATTTTTAAATAATCCACAAAAGAGCTAAAGAACTTCTGCAGTGGGAAAACATGACCTCTTAGAAAACCATACCAAAATGATAATTTAAAAAAAGATTAAAAGTAAGAAATTTCTTCCTAGCATTGGAGTAAGGAGAATGCAAAATCAACACGCCCAACAGCAAGCAGGCAGGAAAATAATCAGCAAAATGCAACACATTTCCAGGTTCATTAGCATAGCAACACTCGAGAAATTCAAGCAGCTATCAGAGTCTATTATTATTGTTTTAGAGGAAAAAAATCTTTTTACATCAGCTGTAGAAAATTTAATTGCAAAGAGCTTTTAATCAGTAGCTTGAAAATAAGCAAACATTTGATATGCAACAGTGAGAAGTTTGAAGGTTCCTACTCCAAACACAGTCACGGTTTAGCGTGACGCAGTAGTGAAACATCTTGCGGGGGAAGGTGTATGTGAATAAAGTCCACCAAATACTTTTATTAACTATAACGGTAGAAGATAAACAAACTACCACAGAACCCCCCTTCCTGATTTAGGAGTGTTTTGCTTAAGAAATTGACATAAACATCTAAAATTTTCATGTGATAATCACACATCTCTTGTGACACTAAACAGAATGCAGTTACATTTCCTAACACACACTTGCCAGGCAGTCTCAATATTATAGGAGAGACACTGACAGATAAAGTAATTGATTAGCTGCAAATGTCACCAATGGAGAAAGTTGTGAAGGGTTCCGATACAAAGATCCTCTATTTTACTAAGAATGCTGTAGTACCAAATAAAAACAAGAGAAAGCAAAGACAAGGTGATAATTATCAAAGTTTAAATATTCATATTAATGCAGTCAACACCTGATCTGGCCAGTTGATTGATTTTGCAGACTATCAATTCATTTTATCAAACATGCTGTCCTCGGCATTAATATTCACAAACATCTAAATTATTCTTTCCCAGCCCAGCCTGCATTATTCTAGTGTAGTCCACACTCTTGAGACTGAAAACTTTTCAATGAATAAAAACATCCCCATAAACAAGTCAATGATACCAGAAGTCAGTCTCTTGGTACTTCTTTAAAAAGCTACTGCATTACATGCAATTTCAGAGAACCTTTAAATCTTTATGTCAATTATCAGCGATAGAAAAGCAAAAGCTGCGGAAGAACAAGCAATCCAACATTCAGACTTGGCATTTAAAATTTTTTATACTACACTCAAATGCAGTTAAACTACCTTTTAGTTCTGAAATAATTAAGTAGCAGAAGAAAGAGAAGCTGCCAGAAGCTGGACAACAGCCAAGAGTAAAGCGTTAGTGAGCAGCCTGGCAGAGGTTCCGGAGGGCAAAAGTTCTGCACATCAACAGAGCAAACATGTGAACTCAACCCTTACTTATATTGGCATATAACACACAGCACATTTATGCTCAACAACTACTGTATTTAACAGAAATCATTAACATCACACCAGAGAGCTCAGTCAAGTACACAGCCTCAAAAATCTGTTCTGATGTAGAAACAGGCCAAAAGCCCACTCAGTGGCCAAGGAGCTAAGCAGTCATGAGTGCACAGTGCTCTCCTGGCCACCAAGGGTGTCTGTGGCAGCAAATCTGCTGCAGAACACGTGAGATACATCAACCAGCTGTGATAACCAACATGTTACTTACTGATGTACCATTTGTGTATATAAACTTGGATGCAGCAGGTTAGAGATTTTGTGACTGTGAAGCACACCAGTCTATTGTGTCCTGCTCCTTCCATCATCCTTAGCCAATGGGAATTATGTACTTACTCAAGGGTTAAACACAGGAAATGCTGGCACTAGGAAAAGATTATTCCTTTACCTCCAGAATTCATACTCATTTTGTTTGTAAAGGCAAGCAAAAGACAGCAAAATGGCAAGCAGAGAGCACAAGTGTTGTGCTCAGTTACAAATCCAACTACATGCAATGAACTAACAAGGCTTTTGTCAAACAGGTCACTCATTAAGCCCACCAAAAGGTGAAGTATGATATTACTTCATATTAGGAATAACATATTAAGAAATATCTAATAAGAGTTTTTAAGGTAATACTTGGCAATAGACAGTCACCATATTAAACCAAAATTAGGTACTCCCTATCTGGGTATCTCCACAGAAAATGCTTACGAGCAAAATGGTTTCTATCTCTTTTGACCTGTGCTACTGCCAAAATAAACTGTGAGATCCAAGGTTAATCCTTCTTTAGCCAATATAGCAAAGAGTCTTCTTATACGAATGAAGAAAATTGCAAACAAAATCAACATTACGAGACCTTCAATAATTTTAGTGACACTTCTACTGCAATTTTTATCTTTTTTATGTAATAACACTGACTCCCAGTGCTTTCTTTATTAAGTATAATCAGCCACTACAGAACGCAACTAACCTGCAAGACAGGTTCTCTGAAGGCTTCCCTTCTTCAACAAGTCATACTATTAAAACTTATCACTTGCCTTTAAGTAAACATAACACTATTTTCATAGTTTAGTAAAAGCTTCTCCTGAAGTAAATGGTTCATGTCAAGCAAGCTGACAAGCTGAGGGTGGGGCGGCTTAATCTAGAAAGCCCAATCTACCTTGCATACCGAAAAAGCAAGAGTATACTATGGCTCAAAATCCCAAAATCATTCTTCTCCCCACACCCCCAAAATCGCAAACCTGATTTGCTTTTTTTCCAGCAGAGAAATCCTTTAAGACCTTTGACACTAAGTCAAAATGTCAAAGAAGTTTTCAACAGAAACTGAAATTATTTCAAATTATACTTTTCCCAGCTGAAGCCTTTGCCATTACGAAACTTCAATTTATGGAGAGGAATTTTAGAAAGTGTAAGGAGCAGGCATATACAGGACTAGTCAAAGAAGACCAACAAGAGTTGGTTTAGCAAGAGTTATGAGTTAAGAGTGAGTTTGGGGGTGGGTGGGGAGGCTGTCTCCATCTCACCCATTTGGGCAGATACCCTAAAATAGAACCAAGATGACAAGTGTCTACTAACTCCTACTAAAACTCAGGTCTAAGATACTCGGCCAACTAGACTTTGTGCCAAAGAATTTTTATAAGATATAAGTATTTACAGGCTCATCATGGGGGTGGAGAGGAAGAGGATAAATCACCTGTATACAGCCCTGTTCTTCAACATAAGCCATAATATTAGTAGTTGAAGAAAGTTAAAATCATCTATTTCCCCCACGGTTTGTAAAAGTGCTGGTTATGCACTGTTAGCGTCTACCAGATCCAATATAAGGATAACTTTTAAAAGTCTGTGCACAAAGTATATGTAATTAAGGTTTTGTTTTATTTTTATGACAAATCACACACAAAAACCTGAAAACTGGAGAGGGGAGGAAGGAAATCAGACAGAACTGAGCAATGCAGAACAGGAAGAAAACCAGTTTTCTCTCTATTTCTGGTTCTTTATGACTGAAGTCCTCTGAAAATAAGTAAAAGCACCACTTCTGGTAGATTTGCATAAATCTGATTATTTAGCTGCTGCATCTTTATTTCCTTTGGGTCCTGAGTGCCAAAACAAAACAGTTCTACTGTAGCACAGTAATCAGAATAGACTGAAGTCTAAACAGTTACTTAAAATTCACAAACTCATCAAACCTGGACTGACAAAAAGCTACACTCAGAAACACAGCCATCTAAAATGACATGACCTATGCTGCAAACAAAGGTGCCTGAAACTCCCCAGGGAAAGGTTTTTTTCCTGAGCAGTACCTCAAAAAGATGACTTTGAAGTAGTACTTTGAAAAGAAGACAGATACTGCTATTCTGTAATGAGTTTTAAGGAAGCAATGTCTATATTCTGTGCCATTACTCCCACACATTCTTCAATAGCACACTCAGTTTTTCTTTTAGTTGAATCAATCTAAAATACATCCTTCAGGAAATGAATACCTGTTAGGAAATAAGGAGTTCACAGGTTATAGTGCCACAATACAAAAATGTTAGCATACCAAAAACCTACGATCTCTATAGGAACTATGAAGAATTCATAATCCAAAATTAAAAAGATGAAATTCTGATCTGTATCCCATTATAAGACAAAATGATCTACAATCATTTAACGTTTTAACTGGAAGTTAAAGCAAGGTTGTACTCAGAGAATAGGTTTTTTTCACCCATTTGCTTTATTGAACAAGGTCAAATGACTTCCTTGGACATCAATTTGAACGACACAGACCTTAACTATTCATTCTATGAAACTTGCAGATGGGTATACTCATTATTACTTTAAGCACTGCAATACAATTTCACACCTTTTTTTGTTTGTTTTAAAAAGTCTGATATGGCAACTAATTACTACCAAAAATACTCTAAGAAAAAAATAATTAAGAAACACATAGCTGTTTTGTAGAATCAAGTGTATGAACCCCATCAGAAGTCCTGCTGCATTCTGTAGACACTCAATTCTGTGTTGAATTCCACCACTAAAAACAAACCTAAGCTGTAATTAAGAAAAATACCTAAGCACTGTCTGGCACATGATCTCATGAAATTTGTCTTGACAAAGGTCAAAGACTTTACCAAATTAGTTCTCCTTTAGGTGCTTTTTCCATAGGATATGATCAATCTAGCGTAAGTCTTAATTGAAAACTGCAAGTAGCAAATCATCTAAAATATAACTAATCTGGACTCAGAACAAAACAGCAAATATTGCTCTTCATCATCACTTTTCTTCTTTTACGTATTCAGATGCTTCTATCTGATGCACTGTACTTTTCCTTACCTTCTGAGAAACTCAGCAGAGTTACAAAACAGGCCTTTGGAAGTCGGGAACACAGACAAATGGCATCATCCTTCCTACTAGGATTTCCTAGGTAGCCACAAAAACTGGTAATTCAGGAAAAAAACTCTGCCAGATACCAATAGTTTCCCATCTGATACCACTGTAAACAGATTTGAGGACCAGGCTAGTCTTTTCTTTTTTTTCTTTAATACACAGAATATTGTACAGTCAGGCAGAGGCCATCAGCACAGCCACACTGAAGGTCACTCTAAGTCACATGAAATTTGGCAATATTTCCAACAATACTGGTTGTAACATATGACCAAATAGTGGTTTTCATCAATCAGCTGAGAGCTCTTACTATCCCTTTCCAAGTCATTATGTCCCCTAGAAGCTTCATCAACGTAATTTCTCCCAAGACAACACAAAAAGGGTAACAGCATTATCACAATTCCCTGTAACCCACTAGCAATACACGCATTTACAATTAGTAACTGAATGTTTTTGATTACAAAAAGCTGAAAGATCCATGTCATCTGAGAACAAAATTACACTGAGTTGAAAGGGATCCAGAAGGATCATCAAGTCCAACTCTTAAGTGAAGGGCTATAATGGCTATACATATAATGGCTATAATGTATACATATATACATGTATGATGTATACATATAATGGCTATAATGTATACCCTAATGGGTATACAGGGATCAAACTCACATCCTTGATGTTAGTAGCACTGTGCTGTAATTGCATTTGAAATCTAACAAGCAGAAGTCACCCATATTTTTCCAAAAGCAGTAAACACGAGGTGCAGTGCTACCCCAGCCCTGAGGATAAAACTGCTCAGACATCTCTGTGGCTCTGCACATGCTCATTCTCCAAGAAGACAGACACGTCCAAGAAATGGTTAATAACCTGCACTGAGTGTGGTCTCCAGTGGCTAATGGTTAATTGCCTTCCAGCAGAGGAGGATCACTACAGGAGAAAGCAACAGATCCCCAATGCCATGAGAAGTGCTTATGCTTCCAAATCCCAACTTGTCATTTTATCTTCCTTTGAACCTAAAACCATCTGTCACATATTACAAAACCCTAATTTATACCATGTTTACACCTATCAACACATACTAGAAAAATACATAACATCTACCATACAGAAATACACACTGTATTGTACTGCAAGAAATGAATGATTTTGCCTTGTTTTTTTGGGGGGATGGGATTGGTTGGGAAAGAGAAGCCCAAAGTTGCACATATGGGAAGCTTCAGCTGATGAGCCGTTTTCTTGTAGCATCATGAAATGATGAAACATTCACTTCCAGAATAAAATAAAATTATTCTGGTTATTGAAAACAATATTTTTTTTAAAAATCCATATTTAAGCTTAAGGTAGTAAGTTAAAACTGAATGTAGCATAATAAAAAATGATACTTCAGCAAAGAAATGGTGAAAATAGGAAGAATGAAAGTCCTATGTTTTGAAGTAAAAAATTAAATACCAATCAGAAAGCTGCAAACTGTAACATAAGCTTATGTTCATCTTTATGGCTGTCTTCATTTTTCTCAAAGAAAAATGTTTTTAAACAGAACAAAACCCAACAAGCTAGAATAGGTATGAGCTATCAGCTCTTAAATTGTGCGCAACCCAGAAACTACAGCTTGTCTATACTTGTGCAACCAATTATGTGGCTAAATAAGACCATTTATTCAGATTCAAGCCAGTAGCAATTAATATTCTTATGTTCTTTGTATTTTGCATTGCTCTGATCCAAGGTACTGCATGTAAATTGAAGAATTTGTTACTAGATGGATTATTTTTTTAAGAAGTATCACTGTGCATATGCATATTTAATTATTTTGGACTGATGATTCCATAACTACTTCCCTTTCATCATATTCAGTTCATTATTATTTTACATGTCCAACTGTCAGAATTTTTCAATTCCCAGCTTCGAATCAAGAAATTGCACATCTTAAGGGAATATTAAAAAGAAGTCAGGGACACTGAAAAGTGTCTTGTGTTGTATTTGCAACCAAATAGCCTGAGATTAACTCTATCATGACCGGGAAAAGAACGGGCATTTTGTTACACTAATGGCTTATGCTCATGGCTAAGACTGCGAAAAGGAAACATGATTCCAAGATGCATCACACTGCTTTTAGGAGACCTTGGGAAGTATTAGCGCTGCTTCACAGCCCTCTGGAGCAGACCTCATTTGGTCAACCACCTCCAAGAAACAACTAAGTGGAAAAGACGTGGTGACAGCCGAACAGGGGTGTCAGCAAGAGGCCTGGCTTGTTTAGCTTAGCCAAGCAAGGAAGTTCTCTGCAGATGTACTGGGGATGGGCAGAAGACAGGAATTAAGCTGAGGACAGGGAAGCAGCGTAAAGTGTCCTGGAATACACTCAGACTGAAGGAAAAGTCTATCAGTCACAGCATGAAGGATGTGAAGCAGAACTGCAGATATGATAGTGAAGATCTATTTCAAATGAAGTTGAATTAGCTAATGAAAGGCATTTTATGGTGTTTCTACAGATAGGCAGTACCAAAAAAGCTGCCCAGATCTCTTCATGTTTTTATCACCTTTCGCATGGAAAAGCTTTGTGGTCATCCAAATATATCTGCGACTCAACTGTAATATATGAGCTGGCTTAGTTTTCTGGGTAGTTTTTTCAACTCTGCAGCAGGGGAGATGAAGGGAAATTTGTCTACAGCAGTTTTTATAAAGCTCTTACATATCTTTTAACACTGTATTAAAATAAAAAGAAAAAAAAGTATTTTAAGTCTTGTGTAAAGGTATGGACAATTTGGAAGATAAAGCAAACTGGAAAACCTGAAACCAAATTAAAACCATAAGGGAAAGAAATCATGCCCTTTACTGATGGATGTATAGCAATTAATTATATCAAAAGAGTTTTCAGCACAGAATTAAATGCTATCCCCTAGCTGACAAGTGAAATGGCAACAAATGCACAAAATAACAGAATGAGAGCGCAGAGAAGCTTAGACTTGAGTGAAAAAATACTTGAATCTTGGACGTGCAGTTATCAAGAACCCAAGCTCTCCAGCAGGAAAAGGGAGAGAAGGAGATTTTGTTTTCATTACACACATTACAAATTCTTTAGGAGCACATATCCCATCCCACATGCAATATTTCCCTTCTTTGTAGCTAAATATGACACAGCAGAACAGAGCCAATCCACCTCCTACCAGGATTCTGCCTTTTCTGTTCTACGAATATGTTCAATATTTTCACAGCAATTTTACAGCCACATGTGCTAAAAGCTACAAAAAGCTAATAATAAACATGATTCAAGCATTATTTTCCCAAGTATAATGGCCAAAGTATTCCAAGCAGGGAGTCAAAATGCCCCCAAAATCTCTCAACTAGCCCTGACAGGTAACAACCATGCATATACAGTTTTTTCCTAGTAGGGATCTAATCTGTTGTTTATACCTCAATCCTGAACAGAAATACATACAATTAATAGGATTATGGAAAACAAAAAACCCAACCAAAATGTGCCAGCACTTTCCCTATGAACCGTAAGAAGCATTCATCCAAGTGTAAGATGCATAAGGCAACATCTAGGAGGTAACTACTTGGCTGTGTAATTTCAATGCTACAACTGCAGATACCCTACTCCAGGAATTATGCTACAAGAAAAAGACCTCACCTGTTAATTAGTAAAGGGTTAAAACATAACACTCCTGACAGTAAATCCTCATAGAGTATTAAGTAAAGCCATGCATGGGAGAGGACATTTTCAGAAAGAGCCACCAAATACAGTTTCTGAAACTAGCCCTGTTTTTCCCACAGCAGAGAAACAGAAATGTCAGCCAAATTGCATACACTTTACTTGGACATGACATAGACAACAGAAGCCAGAGAAATAATTCTCCATTTCTAAACCAATTCAATCCTGCAAAAATCAGTATCAGTAGGAAGCAGAGTCCTAATGTAATAGTTAAGACTAAAGAGCAATCAGCAAAATTACAGAAGATGCAGCAAGTAAGCTTCAACATCAGAACTTCATTCAAAGGTTGTGTTTCTAACAAATCACTATAAAGTTAATAAAACCACAAGTTAAGCTAATATCCAGATTACCTCCGTCCTTGCACTTCAGTATCCTCAAACTACCCAGCCCTCGATGCTCAGTATACACACCTACATCGTATCATGTACTGAATTTCTTAGAGCCATGTGAAATACACTGCTGAAACAGAACACATGGTTTCCTTCAACTACCAGCATGGGAAGAACCAGAAATTTTCTAAACCAACTGAGGACACATGAAGTTTGAAGTCCTCTGATCCAAGCATCTGATTTAATGCTGCAACTTCAGAAGCATAGAACAGAGTGTTCAGGAATCTATTCAGCTACCCCTCACCAAGATGCAAGGATGTATATGGCAGGAAGACAACCATGATACCAATATACATACTAGGATCAAAAAAAGAAGTGGCATCTCCAAAATCTCACCTGGAATGCTCCCAGTCTCAAGCATGTAAGGGCTATAATGAGACAGCGAGCCAAATTTATGTCCTGGTCTGGATTTGTAGGAACACTTGCCTATATTTCGTATACTGAAGAAGGTAACAAGGAAAACATCCAATGCACTAAGTTCTACATTACAGATTCTTAGAATGGGGCTTTGAGAGTTGGGTTGTGTGGTTTGTTTTTGGGGGATGTGGCATTAAGGATAAGCAGGAGGCAGCTGAGCTGAGACATTTGTTACTGTAAAGTCTTTTAGGCAATCCATGAAGAGAATGTGAAAAACAAAGGCAGCTAAACAGCTGCATCAGAGAAAATGCCATAGAACACAAGCTGTCTGCTGGCCCTGCCTTGGGCTGTGTACTGCTCCAGATGTTCTCTGCCTCCTTCAGACCCATGAAAACAAAAGTGATTGTTTGGAGTAACTTGTAAGAGGAGAAAAAATCACATATATCAGGTCTAACCAACAGGCAGATGTGCACCACATTGAAGGCATCACAGAAAGCTGCTCAATGTTTATTCATCAGACCAACTACTGTTTGTGACTCCTTATCCACACAGATACTAATTATACTACTAACAATAACTGATAATGAATAGGAAGCTCCCAATCAGCTCTCCACATCCTAACACTGCCAAGAACAAACTCAACCTGCGGACAATCCCCTGTGTTTGAGCTATCAGAGGACAGCTTTGGCTTCTCTGATCATGTGATGAGGTTCCATGTGCTGGTGGGTGAGAATGTAGAAGATCACAAGGAATTAACACACAAAATGCTGTTTACAGCCACATCCTGGTTGTTAACTTGAGTGAAGAATATTTTACACTAGGATCATGAGCAAAACATCAAGAGTCCAAAGATGATACTCTAGGGCAACCTGAACAAGAACCTAAAAGATCAAGTAATTATTCACAAAAGTTCCTAAAATCCAAACAACCAATCCATCAGTCTTAGACATATGCATACTAATGTATGAAGCAGAAGAAAAGGAGCTAGAATTCTCTGAATGTGATTAAGGCTATGATCTACTCCATAAGAGTCCCTTTCCTGCTGGAACACTAACAGAAAAAGGATACAGTAAGTATCCAAACAAACAAAACAGCAAACCAAACAAATCCAAGTGCCCAGGAGTGTTATGCCCTATACTCAAAGGACAGAAGCATCACAAATGCAGAGAGGTACCCTGAAAGTCTGAAAATAATGCAAGGTAGAAAGCATATGAGTGCTATCAAGCTGCAAGCTTACCAGCGACCATCAAAAATGGTAACACACAGGTGATAACCTTTCTGAGCAGGCAGAGGAGTGAAAAAAGGTATAAAAATTCTTATTACAAGGAGATACTAAGGACCTAAGCACCTACTGGAAATGGTTCAAGGAACTTAGATTTTTAAAATACAGAAAGCAACTCAAGACACTTCCTGTACCTGGAGCCAGTATGAAAGAGTGAGTGCTTGACAGTAAACAGTAAGGGACAGTTTCACTGGAAGTGAAACATCAAGTCAAGAGTCACTGCAGAGGGAAAGGAAGGAAGAACAGCAAGAGACAGATTTAGCATCACTAAGTAAGAGCTAAGAGAAGGCAAGTCTACAACAAGGAAGAGCTAATTCTCAAATGACACAATAGAAACAAACAAATTCAAGAAAACCAAGCACAACAAGAGAACAGAAAACATAGCAAGAAAATAATGACTCAGAAAAAGCACACAAAAGGAATCACAAGTATGACAATGCCAAGAGAATATGAGGGACAAATATAAAAGGCTAGAGGCACAAAATGAAATAATTCTCATGAAACAACTTGAGGCTACCAAGAAATCATTCTATCAGTATACTACTACTACTACGAGAATTTCTTCATTACTGAATGAAGAGAGAAAATAGACTAATGAAGAACAAGTCGTCACCAAAGAGATCAACTACAAGCAGGTAACTAGCACAATTAACACAAGTAAATGGGTAAAAATAACCACCTGGAATCAGTCAATCACTGGAAACAGCCGTACGTACATTTTTTCCAAGTTGGCTAGATCTGATAACATTCAACAAAGTTGATTAGGAAATCCTGTGAGCCATCTCAAAATCAGTAATCCTATCTTGGATAGGACTATCAAGGAGGATACCTTGGGTAATCACAAGCTTAGAAAAAGGTGAACTGTATCAACTGCTTCTTTAAAACAAAGAAGTAACTGCATCCCTCCAAAAAAAGGCCCAAAACCTGAGAGATTAAAAAAGGATGGTGAAGTGCAAAAGCACCTGAGGAGTCAGTCACTTGTCTTCATTTCCCAGAAAAGTTAAATACAATCTTAAATACTTAGACGATAAGGAGAACAGGAACAGCCACCTTGGTTTTGACAAACACAAGCCATGTCAAACTAGTAAAATTTTCTTCAATTAGTTACACAGCAGAGAAAAACCAATGTCATTGTTTACTCGATTAATGTTTATGACTATTAATCACTGAAACTTTCTCATGACCAAATTAAATAGCAATATCTTGACAGAATTACCATGAATTTCCAAAGAGACATAGGTGATTATGTGCAAAACAGGAGTAAACAAGGTCAGACTGTTGGAAAAAAGCTAATGCTACCTTGGGATGCATAGCTTATTTGACACAGGACATAATCCTTTCACCTAATACTGCTCCAGTAAGGCTCAGAGGCACAATTGCAACACATTGTGAGTGTGGCTCTTCGAGTCAGACAGCTGGAGAAAAGTCACAGCAGAACTACCACCAGACACAGACAGTATTACCTGCCAGAAAAGGCTGAAAGAACTGGGGACACCAAGCTTACAGATCAGATTATTGAGGAGAGAGTAACAGTCAGTTCTCTCTATTCACAGCAAACAGAGTAAGCAATAAAATATTTGAATTGCATCAAAGAAGCTTTCTATGTGATAGAAAATTAACAGCAAAGTATTAACGGGCAAAAATAGGTTGCTTCGTGAGGTTGTAGTGTCTCCATCAAATAGGTAATTTTAAGAACAGGTTAAACAAACAAGTAACAAAAGTAGTACCAGTACTGTCTGCACTGGCCAGAAGACAGACATATGAATGAGATAAAAATGAGGATGGAACAAAACCTGAAGTCAAGACTTTATAGCATTGATAAGAGATTCTGGAATATTACACTCCGCTTTGGTGACAAACTTCAGGAGCTGGTTTGAAAAGATGATTTCTTGGATTTATGTCTACTTCCTAGGCTACAATTAAAAAAAACCAAACCAACAAAACCCCACAACATAAAACAAATGTAAAGAAAATCAATTGCATTTTTCAGACAAATCACCCACCTTTTAACCTGTATCAAGGGAGATAATTACCAGTACTATCGTGCTTTAATATTTTAAAAGAAGATAAAAAACTCAATAACCAGTAATCTACCTGAGACAATTCACAAAGATTAAAAATAGGGCCACAAAGCTCAACTTCCCTGGAAGCCACCCAGCTCCTGATATGCCATGGTGTTCAGACTGCCTGCCTGCTCGCCAGTTACCCAAACATGTGCTCTTTCATGAATAGTAAAAGTGTGATTGGGAAGATGGAAAAAAAAGACAGCCTAAATAGAAGGATAAATCCAGACAGTAGCAGTATCCTTTCTGCCTTTCCCACCACTATTTACAGTAGTATAGTGGAGTTTTAAGCCTACTCAATGTAATTTCTTTTCAAGTAGGCCACCTAGCTCAGGATGTCTGACAACAGTGAGGACTGGCTCTCCATAAAGAGGAACCACCATCATCAATAGTTCAATAGTATCAGTCAAATTTTGCTTAGGAGCAAAGGAAGAATCACAACAACATATTGGAGGGGCAGACACAACAGGTGCCAGAAAGATATCTTCTAATGATCCTCTCATGCTTTAATGACAGAGATTCCTGCTCTACTAAACCCCAGTAAAGCCCACTAAGCAGACACACCTACAAAAGAAATAATCATCAGACATAACACCTTCCTGATCACATAGGAACACTCATTAATAGATTACTTCTATAGTTACCCAATCTCATGTCACAGACATCACCCTACGCAATACCCATTTTGGTAAAAAAGATTAAGACTGGGACACTAAAAATTTATTAATCATAAATAAAAAGCCTTAAAAGCATAAATAAAGAGTCCATTGTATCAACTACCTTTTGCTGATCATGACTTAATATAAGCACTAAAAAAATCTTCACATGTAACTTCACAAAGTTAAATTACTCAAGGAAACTATACGAAAGAATACATTTGTGGCAGGAGTATCAGAGATAGGAAAATGCAAGCAAAATAAAAGAGTGAAGACTAACTTCCTGTTACTAAAAAAAAGAGAAATACATGAGTAACAAGGAAACCATAGAAAAAAATTTTCCCATCAGAAGAATTTATCCCTAACTTGGGAAGATATTTAAAAAGTAAAAATACAATTATTTGGGAATTATGTTTTAATGTTAGGGCAATACCTGACCTACTGAGGGCTAGAGTGGGAGTGTTGATCTGCTGGAGGGCAGGAAGGCTCTGAAGAGGGATGTGGACAGGCTGGATCGATGGGCTGAGGCCACTGGTCTGAGGTTCAACAAGGCCAAGTGCCGGGTCCTGCCCTTGGGACACAACCCCAGGGAGCACTACAGGCTGGGGGCAGAGTGGCTGGAAATTTGCCCAGAGGGAAAGGTCCAGGGGGTGCTGATTGACAGTGACTGAACATGAGCCAGGAGTGTGCCCAGGTGGCCAAGAAGGCCAACAGCATCCTGCCTTCTATCAGCCAGTGTGGCCAGTAGGACCAGGGCAGGGATTGTCTCCCTGTATTGGGCACTAGTGAGGCTACACCCCAAGTGCTGTGTCCACTTCTGGATCCCTCACTACAAGAAAGGCACTGAGGTCCAGAGAAGGGCAACAGAGGTGGTGAAGGGTCTAGAAGGCAAGTCCTTCTAAGCTGAGGAAGCCGTGATTGTTTAACTCGGGGGTGACCTTACTGCTGCTACAACTACCTGAAAGGAGATTGTAGCAAGGTGAGGATCGGTCTCTTCTCCAAGGCAACTAAAGACAGGACAAGAGGACATAGTCTTAAGTTTTGCCAGGGGAGATTCGGGCTGGGTATCAGGAGGATTTTCTTCATGGAAAGGGTTGTAAAACATTGGAATGGGCTGCCCAGGGAGGTGGTGGAGTCACTACCCCTGCAGGTGTTCAAGAAAAGACTGGATGTGACACTAAGTGCCATGGTCTAGTTGACAGGGCGGTGATCAGTCAAAGGTTGGACTTGGCAATCTCAGAGGTCCTTTAGAACCTAAATGATTTTTGATACTGTATCTTCCTATTATAACATTGCACACAATTTATCAGCTATTTCACCAAGCCAAGACATCACGGAAAATGCTGATGACAAGGGATGTTGACTTTCTCAGGACTGTCCCAAATATAAACAGGGTTGGGAGTAACTTCAACTCCCCCCCCACCCCTCCAGTGTCTTTGATTTAAGGGAGGTCTCATGCTAGTTAGGATCCTCTAGGCTGTACCAGAGGAGAGACCACAACGGACTTTTGCAGCTAAGCTGTCAGGAACACCTTACTGACTGAGAGGATGAGCCAATCTCACCAACAGGTAACATCATTAGGTGCAACACACTGACTTCAGTTTGTTTCAAAACTGCCTTCACATTTAGACAAATACTCATTTCTGTCCTTAGTCAAAAGCCACGAAGGCAAACACACATTCAGACTTACTTCAATGTTCTACTTGTACTTAAGGAATAAATTCCCACAGGCCATTTCTAGTGATGCTTTAACAAATTCCTGGGGACCAGAAAAATATTACACAATTTTCACCTGATTAAAAATAAAAACATAGGCTCAGAATGACTTTAAACATCGAGAGAATGCTCCTCTTCATTCTTATAATAAGACACAGCCATAAAGTTTTAAAAAAACCCCATTCAACAAGCAGTCTAAATAATATTCAAAGTATATGTGACTAAGTGTCATGATTTCCACATAATTCTAAAAAGTGGTCACCAATGACAGTGCTTCCAAAAACCTTATATAATAATTAATATTTAACTTAGTTACTATGCAGTGTTTCTCAGTACAAAGTTCCTCCTTCTCCTACACAAGGTTTCAAATCTATAGCTAGTGGAGGATACCGTACAAGTATGGTAGACTGTTTTCCAGAAAGAAAAACAAAAGTAATTTTTTTCCTGAGAAAGCATAAGAATCTTTTTTTAAAGCTTTTTTTATATCTGAAAATTAGGGAATGTTAACTTTGTCCACTTTTATTCCTGTGGTTCAGACTCTTATGATACTAAATAAAAGCCCCAACCCAGCCAGCTTCAGGCTGTTCCTGCAAGCTGTCTCAAATCACAGCAGACACCAGTACAATTCCCTGCAGACTCCCTCAAAAGAAGTGAAGAATGACAGTACAGTGGAGACAAATCTTGAGAGTAACCAGGAAAAAGAAGTGAAGATAAAATAAAAATGATCACACAGATAAAACTGCAAAGTTTCTTTGACAGTAGAGTTCTATCTCTTGCTGGGTGACAAAATAAAACCTTAATTCATCTGAAGCCTATGCCAGTGAAGGTTTGGGTTGCAACTACACATTATCTACAGCCACATAGATAAGTTAAGGCCATTAAAATAAAATTGTGAAAAACTTTTAGTGAACCTCAGCTAAACCCCTAAATTGCCATCTGTTGTGGCAGCAGCTTATTGAAGATAAGCAGCCTGGAAGCATTATGGCAATTAAGTAATCTTTTGGTCATTAACTCCACACCAACTAAACAGTAAAGGCTGGCAGAACTGTACTGTGGCTCAGAACTGTTTTTTAAGGCAAACTCTTCTGCTCCCAAAGACTGGTTTCACTGTGAGACCCAGTATGGCAAAGAACCTTTAAACATTTACTCAGACACTTCTCTGGCCATCAGCAGCCCTAAAACATATATGTGTTTTTCTACTAAAAAAAAAAAAATTACATGCACAAACTATTTAGTTCATTCCCACACTTATATAAGCAACCTTACTAACCCACATTCAAAATACATTGTTTCAAAAAGCTTGGGTACATGTATGAGCATGCACACACACATCCTCACTCATGCACCTGTCCATCAAAGAGTCTCTGTGGTTGTGTCACCATTAGTGGTATCCAAATTCAGAGCGTCATATCAATCTCTGTGAAATATTCCCTATAGCAAATTTGAAATAGTCAACTATTGGCTCTAATACAGTCATAGGATTTAAAAGAGGTTCCTTCATTTCTTGTAATACTTACAAGCTAACCAAACAGCCTACAAATATGCTTACTCAAGGCATTTTAAAATCACACTGCCTGTATCAATGAAAAAAAATATCTAATATTAGAAAATATCTGAACTACCTTGAGAATAAGAGAAGACTGAGAAGGTACAACTTATCAATGTCTGTAAGTACCTGAAGGGAAGGTGTCAAGAGAATGGAGCCAGGCTCTTCTGAGTAATAGGACAAGAGACAACAGGCAAAATCTTGATGCACAGAAAGTTCCACCTGAACATGAGGAAGAACTTCATTGTGTGGGTGACTGAGCCCTGGAAGAGGTTGCCCAAAGAAGTTGTGGAGTCTTCCTCACTGGAGACAACTAAAAATTGTCTGGAAACACGCCTGAGCAATGTGCTCTAGGAAGACCCTGCTCCAGCAAGCAGGTTGGACCAGATGACGCCACTGATGATCCCATCCAACTTCAGCAATTCTGTGTACAATTCAATGGTACCATTACCTTCCTAGCTTAGGAAGACGGAAGACTCCTGCTGAGAGCTACAGCTTCTATTTCTGCACAGAGGGGCTAAGAAAACAAAAAACCCAAACCCAAAAGCTAGAAAACAAGCTTTGGCTGTAAAAAAAAATAAAAATAAAAATTTAAAAGCAAAACTACTTTAGTCCCAAAGTACAGAAGAAATTGCAAAGTTTGCACTTTCAGTGCAGTGACTTCAACAACATCAAAATACAGCTGATTGTACCAGTTCTCTCTTTCAAAAAAGCCTCAGAGGGAAGAGGGTGGCAGAGCATATTTAAGTCTGGCACCCCTGTCTAAAGACATTTCTTTTGCTTGTAAGGAGCCATCATTGATGCAGTCTGACAGCACAAAGCTTAAAGCAAAATGGGAGTCAAGGTAGAGACTTACAGCACTTAGCAGAAACTACGTGAACATTACATTTAATACAGTTTCCAACATATTTCAGCACTACACACAATGAGATATGCCCTAACACATAGACTTTGAAGAGTCATGGCTTGCATTAATTAATAGACTTCTTCAGAAGCAGCATTCAATTGACAGTCTTCTTTTCTTTGCCTCACCTTACAATGCCGATATTATTAAGTTTATTTTAGGTGTCACTAATGACAGACACTCAAAACTTATGAGGGACACAACCAGAACTTCTTAGTCAAGTTGAAAAAAAAAACAACCCAAGTCTACATAACACCATGCTCAGCAAGCATGTTCAAGAGTCTTTTTTTCATCAACTCACCTGTGCCCATTTCAAAAGGCTAAGCATATTTCATGTCACATCAATACTTGTTCTTTTATAGCTCTTTCCCCCTTCATCCACACTAATTCATCCCCTACATCATTCAAATGAGAAAAAAAAAGCCGTTTTATTCTACCCTTCTAAAGACCCCATTCTCATTCACTACCCACAGACTTGTTAACTTACCACACCTGTAATTGCCACTTGTTTCTTCTGACATATGGAGAGAATAAAAGGATACCAAAAAGACCAGTCCTTGTGAGAACTGTGTTTTGCTACATACAAAGTACATTCAAGTGATCTTTCAGGGTCTTTTTCAAATGTCAGTCTAGTTGGCAAATATCCACGCTTGTGTTACCTAAATGGTTAGTGGTGGTACAGAAAGAACATTGGATGGGCATGGCTGAACACGAATTCCAAGTCATCCTGCACCAGCTCTGGCAGCAGCCAGCCAGCCAGCCCTGCTAGCACACAGCTGTGCTGAATAAACCTGAGAGGCAGATTACTACCATAAGTCCCGATCATATACTAGTTTAGATGACCAATTTTTCATAAAAACTGGCTCAGGAGATAGACAGTCGTAACACAACATGCCATATGCATTTCCCCCCTTTTCCATAGCTTTATGACTGTTATAACTAAACGAGATTCCCAGTACTGTAAACCTCCTTCAGCTTCTCATGCTGTAGAGAAACATGCCTACTGCTCTACTCTTTACTCTCCAGTACCCTTTCTGGGGAATAATTTTAGAGGTTACTTCTGCTATGCTTTTAGATTTTCTAAAGAAGGTGAGACCTTAAGGAGGAAGGAAAAAAATAACTACACAAAAAAAGCATCTCACAAATAATTCACTGTGGACCACAGAAGTCTAAGTTCTAAAAGCCTTAGTGTAGATTTCAGTTGCCAGTGTTCCTATTCCTAATTCAGAAAACTACAGACGGTTATGAGTCCATGGAGCCCTTTACATTTTTTCAGCACAACTACTGGATTTCATTACTATAGCTAACTTATCAACCATTTATTATTTAATAAACAGATATCAATTACTACAGTTTTATATACTAGTGATGCATGTATGTCTTTACACACCTTTAGAAGCTCACCTCTACAGCACACTTGTGACACAAACCAAACAGTGCCCAGTTCTCTACACTGTTTGATTTCACTATAAGTAGAGAAGCTCTTATTTCCAAAAAGAGCAGCAACTGACGGTTTAAAGTGAGCAAAGCTGACACTGCAATGCAAGCCATGACTAAACTAGCACTTTTTATATTGTAGGTGTAATTAATATCTAGAAAAATAAAGGTGGGCATCTGAAAATTTGTATCTAGAATAGCGAACCCCCTGTGCTGCCAGCCCAGACACTTCTATCCAGCCTGTTACCTTTCTCAGGAGCAGAAAGGAGCAGCTATTTAGAGTAGCAAACACTGCCCCAACAGCTGATCACATCCTCCATCTGTCTGCAGCTCAACACAGACCACTGAACCGCTGCCAAAGCAGTTAAAGAAAAAAAAATCCAGCAGCTTTTTCCTAAGAGCAACTGGCATCCATGCACACTCCCAGAAACCAGTCCTCACTGCCTACTGCGGCACAGGGCTCCAGCCCCTCCTGCAGCAGCAGCAATTCACCGCCCACAGCCATGTTCTAAGATGAGTAGGAGATGAGACCTTAAGAGATATCCTAAAGTCTGCTCCAGATCAAGGCAGGCCAAAGCTCTGGACTTGAAAATAATGACTTCTGCGACACTGCCAATACTTAATTATTTACCTTGATGATTGTGGTCTAAAGGTTTTGAAGATCCTTCACAAGTGAACACTTCACAAAGCTACTCAGCAAAACAGCTCAGTGTGTGAAAGGAGGACTATTGTAAAGATCCACTGTGCATGAGTTTTTAACTTTGTGACATTCCACCATGTGTAACACTACAGAGGCACCTGCAACCTATTGTGTTTTATTCCTCTAGGCCTGAGGAGAGACAATGCATAGGAATATTTCATGGAAGTACCAAGAGATTTTCTTTGGAGAAATGCACTGTGGAATAAATCTTTTGTTTTCTCCCTATACATGAGCACAGCTACTCTTTCAGTTTTAAGAAATAACCCAAAAGATCACTTATCATAATCCTTTTGAGTTCCAACTTTTTTTTTTTAAGGAAGAAACCATAATTGGACAGGCAGGTAGAGGCTAAGCATGGCCTCCTACATAGGCTTTTCATACTATCCACCTTTGGACCCCCAGCTGTGTACAGCCTCAAGTTTTCCTTTAATAAAGAGTGGAGAGAGATGGTCACTCTGCAGAGTGAAGAAGAACAGGAGTTCCTTCCTCTCAGATGCCTGACTGAGTTCTTTCATCACTAGGAATTCTGCGATGGAGAAAACTGTATTTGTGGCTCTTGCAAAGGAAGGAAAATTGATTACCTAAGGAGATGGTTCAAGTTCCCACTCCAAGCAAGTTTTTCACCAGCACTACACCAGTCCAACGTGGACGGCTTTAGTTCAACACCTTCAAACAGGCTCACAGTCAGACCCACTAATTTTCTCCCTAAAATCTACTTTGTAAAACAGCACTCAGACCAACTTCTGCACCACTAAAGCAGCTGTACACTCTATATTAAAAAAGTAAATACCTAGAAAACATTTAAGAAAAAATACTTCAGAAAGATTGCTACGTTACTCAGACCTATCTTTAATAGTTTCTGGTGTGTTTCCTCACACAGCTAGGAAGTGAAGGTCAATAATGTCACAGGCTGTCTTGAATTTTTACACTATAAACTTAAGTGACTCGTGTCAAAAAACAATGGCATATTTATTCTATTGCATTCTCAGACAACCCTTAATTTGGGCGGTTCCCCTAATAACATTACAAGCAGCATCATAAATGTCATTTCCCAGTTGAACTCTTCATTTGCAGCACAAGAAATCTGGAAATTGCAGATTAAGATACTAGCAGAGAAAAGAACTGAACAGCAGTATTCCAGCCATTTAACTCCAAATTTTTTTATGTTTAGCTATGCTGGGAAAATTTCACATATGGGTTACTCTCTCAAAACAGAGCAGTCCAAAGCTACCTTGGACACTATTAAAATTAAAAAAAAAACAAGAACCAAACCACAAGAAAGGAAAACATAGGACTGTTTTCATTACCTTAATAAAAAGGGATGTATGACCTCCTTTTCCACCAGTGAAGGAGCCCCAATAAATATTAAACCTTCTTTGATTACCCAGATGCATACAAACCTAGAACACTGCCTAGCACATCCATGAACCCCTGTACATCCCAGGCAAAGCAAGTTTATTTCCCAGCTGTTTCTCCACAAGAAGTCTTCAGCAGACCTGTATTTGTTCAGGACCAGCCTTTCTACACACACATATGAGGGACTAAACATTATTCTTGAAGGCACCAAGCACGACCAAACTCAATTTCCAAATCTACTCACTGTTCCTTGGCAGGCTAGAAGAGAAGCAGACTGGATCTCTTCCTCAGACAGACACTAAAGGAGAAAGGGTCCAAGGGCTGCCCCAAAGATGGGATACCACTACAAAAGGATAAATGCCATAACCAAGAAAAAACTGTGATATTAAATACCTAAATAAAGCTTCATTTACATTTTGGGGCCAAAAAACTTGCAGGAGAAGAACTGGACAAGAACCCTGAATATTTTCATCAATATGTACCTAATTCAGAAATAACTTTTCATACTAACCTAGTTTCAAATTAAATCAACAGGGTTTTGTTTCCATAGTCAGGAAACAAAAGTCTGGAAGGGAAGGGAGTCACTGTGTTTTTCAGAGTAAAAGATTTCTCTCTCTATCAATCTCACAAACATTTTGCAACCGATACAGCGAAGAAAAAATCTTTTGCCTTCACACCCAGAATCAAATGTCTCATAACAAAGCCAAAGGAGATATTTAGCTTGTACAGATTAGACATCGCTGAACCAATTTTTTGGACACACTTTCCACATGTTTCACTTAACAATTCACAACCGATTATTTTCATTATCAACAGACCATGATTTAGCAGGTGCAGGAGGTGGGGGAGAAATGGAGTGCTCAGGGATTGGATATACGTCAAGGTCATGAGTACACACAGGCACACACTTCCCAGGAGCAGCATTACAAGGTCTGACCCAATCACTAATATGTGTGCCTGTGGCCTCAGATCTATTAGCTGCAAAATGCTCTAACTGATCATGGGAAGAAGCTAAGAAAGCACTATTAATGTGAATGTTATGCAACCATTAAGCTTGTTTTAAAGTTTGAAATGTTCTAGTTCTCCTAAATTAGCAAGTTAACCATACCATTAAACCAAACCCTAATAGTGTCACCCTATTCTCTTACATCTCCTTTTATTAAAAAGAGCAGAGCATAAGCTCTTCAGGGCAGGGACTGCATGTCTATCAAAAAAAGAAAAAGGAACTGAATTTAGTCAGAAGAAGAAATTTGCTACCTGACTGTCAAAAAGCCTTATTTTTTTTCAAGCAAGTGTTGAGTGTTTAGAAGTACCTGCTTCCTCAGCCTGAGGAGCAGAAGTTACAATACTATTTTATTGATTGGCATTTATCTAGTTTACCTGAGCCTTGACACAAAATTGGCCAAAAAAAGTTTGCTTTTGGAGAGGAGGAGGCCCTACACAAAAGCATTAAAGCAGGCTATTCGCTGAACTTCTGAGCTCCTGACAAAGCTCCTCTTTTCAATGTTTCCTTTCTTTTGAATGTTTGAATCACGGAGGGGGAAGAGCAAACAGGGAAAATCTCAAATCACAAATCTAACACTGATAACAGTAAAATGCAATGAGCTACAAATCTGCTGAAAAAATTGACACTGTATGGTCCGCTATGTATAAAATCTCTATTTAAAAAGCAGTCCCTCATAATAAAGGAACAGTCCAGTGAAAAATTTTATGAAATTCTAAAACAGACATCTCTCAAATATACGAAGATTTAATATATCACTACACTTAACAGTACTTTGAAAAACGCAAGTGAGAGAATTGTAAAATGGCTACTAAATTATTCCCCTTAATAACACAAGATCAGTCAGGCCTGTAACAAAAAGTACTTTTGTAGTTGATCAGCTAGACATAACCACTCTTCACTCCAAAATACCTGAACATAGTATGGAACAGCCAGTTTTACTACCGTGTATCTATGAGTTATGCAGTGGTTGCTAAAGATAATCAAATGCCTCTCACAACGTCAATAATCCAAGTCCATCAAAAATTTATAGGATCAAATAATGAAGCCCAGTGCAATGCACTACTGAATTAAAACAAAAACAAAACCAACCAAACTCAACAGAAAGCAAGATTTATTTCTTTAAATATGTATATTTAAAAAAAAAATAAAAATTCCTATAAAAGTCCTGCAGCAGCACTGGACAACTAAATTACTTCGTTTCCAATTTCAGTTAAAGCTGACACAATTATACGTTTCCAAAACTGATACTCCCTTGCACTGATACAGTGCCAAAGCACCTTTAATTTCACTATCACTCTAAAACATCTGACAGTGCTTCAGAGGATGAATTTGGATGCTATAAAGAATGTGCATGGGATAACATACCTTCCAGGAAGATTCCACTAGGAGTTGCCCACTTGCATCCCAGAACAAGATGTAGCATGTACTCCAATGCAGAATTTAGCCTACAGTCTTAAAAAACCTCCAGATAAGATGTATAAAAACCTCAATTAAAATATATCTGTCAGCTCTAACAGGCTGAGCTAGAATTTCAGTACTGCCACATGTGCTTTTAGTTTCATCCATAAATACAGCCATTTTTAAACTCCATTCATTCTGTTTTATAAGTCATGTGCAAAGTATACCTCATTCTGAGCAACCACTGACACACAAGAATGTGGACCATGCACAGATTCACTCCTTGACCATCTTGTTTCACTCTATATTTTAGACAAGTTTTGGAAGAGACACCTAATAGAACATTAGTAGAAGGATATGCCCACCCCATCCACAATGGATGCCCTGAAATCAAGGAAGTGACAAAAGCTATAAACAAAGGGCATGAGAATAACTATAAAACACTATGCTATGCAGCAAATACTAAATTCAGGGGCAGAGAGGAGTTATATTTTACATCTTTTCAGGGACTAAGCACTCAAGTTTGTCCCACAGAACACTGGCTAATAGCTTCTCTTACCCACCAAGAGGAACTTTACAATATTCTGTGTAAGAAGAAAGTAAAGCAACTCTGGTTACTACTTTACAGCTATTAGTGTGTTGCTTACTCTCTATTCAGCCAAAATAAACACTGCACCCAATTCAGAAGTGATCAGTCTTGTAAAATACAGTTTTCTTTCTCAACTTCATCCAGAAACAACATATGATAGTCTTTCACTAAAAGAACAAAGTCTTATTTAGACCATGTACCCTTAACTATCAGTTTTTATATACCATTAAGGAGATTGTGTTTTAATGTAAGTAACAGTCGTGCAATGATGCTCTAAGATTTCACCTTTCAACCAGATTATCAGTGAACTTTTAAGTACTGGCAACTTTCAAATGCCACTACCATTGGAAAGCTATTGCAAGTGTCAAAAAAGAGATTACTGAAACCACTATGGAGGAAGCAACACCACCTTTAAAGGAGCATTATGGAGTATAAGCATTTGCCTTTCAAAAACTGAGTACAGGGATTTATCTATCCTCAAAATCTAATTCTAATATGCTTACTGCTTGATTGAACAAGGTCTCTGCTGCAGGTTCATTCTAGATTAACTAATTGATCTGTTTAACTGACTTCTTAATTCCCCATTTGTCCATCAGACTTTAGAACCACTTGTACCACACTAGGAAGGCAAATAGAAAAGTCTGACAGACCGCATACACATCTTGGAGTACAGGCAAAAAAAGATCAATTAAGACAAAGTCGGAACTGCATTCAAAGTAACACACTGTGCACACTTATAAGAGTATGAACAATATATCATTACATGTAACAGACAGAAGTATTCTCCCAGAAATTTATCGCTGAAATACTGTATTTTATTTTCAAGACATGACATACTTTCCAAGTAAAGACTCTGAGGACTGAGAAATTTTATTAGGAACTACCTGGTCCGAAAGAAAGAAGAAACCTGGAGGAGAAAGATTAGCAGTGATGCTGGCTTTTAAGAAAAATATCAGAAAAGGTCCAATACTACACATAACCACAAGATACAAACATCAAAATACTGGGGATAGTGGAGCCACATCAATGTCCCATTCTGTGGATTACTCCATTGCTTATTGTTTCCCTTGGCATGATGATGTTTAACAATACCTAGGAACCAGTCCCTGGAAAAGCTTGCAATCCTAGACATAGAACAAAACAAGATGCATCTTCCTGCTAGAGGTTTAGTTAGAAGAGCGCTTAGCAATGACTTGCAAAGTCACAAATAAGAACTTCCATGCCTCCTTGCCATTATGCACATCAGTCTTCTGGATATCTGACTATTGTCCCAAAACGAAATTATACCTAAAATAAGGGTCAGATTAGAACAGACAAAGAGAAATGGTTAGTCTACTGTGGATTTTGGGTAACCAGGTATGGAAGTGTATAAAACAAGTTTTAGAGGGGAGGTGGGCAGAGGGAAAGTCAACCTAAAACCTCCAAATTGTTTGTGGACCCAGCAAAATAGATGGGCACAAAACTATATGGATAACAAATTAAACCCATTTGTTACATCATGGCATTTCAGACAGGTTACTACTCAAAAGTAATTTCTTCTATTTCCCCCTCACGTGCTCAACAAGTTTATGTGAGCAAGAGGAAACGGAGCAGGCAGTATGACATACACGTGGAAGCCTGAAGATGCTGTCAGCAGGAAAAGCTGCTGTAAATATGACACCTCAACACAAGCTTTCTGTAGGGAACAAAAAATTTGAGGTAATCTTTATGAGAAAAAAGAATGTGGACTTATTTACTCTTTTGTCACTTAAGCCAATAGGAGACCTTTCTAAGGACCTAAACCTCGAGGAAATTTTCTTGGAGAAAAAAAAAAAGGCACATTACACTACACAAATAAATTTCAATATATTATGAAATAACGTAACAGATCTGAATTATTCCGAGGCATGAGAATGCAAGCCACAGCCTAAGCTACAATGAACTCCCTATGCTTAATAACTGAATTGTCTACTGCAAAAAGGGGCTCAACGGGAATATAAAAAAAAAACAAACACACAAAGGTGCATTTTTGCTTTCTCGAGGCCTGCCCACCTATTTCTTACAGCTCCTCCATTACGGCGGGCGAGACCCCGCGAGGGGGGCCCTGGGATGTGGGGAGAAGCCCCAGGGCCGCAGGGCGCGGCGCAGGCCCTTCCCCCACAAAGGGTGTGGGGCCGGGGCCGCCCCGCCCGGGCCCGGCCCCGCCGCCCCCTCGGCAGCCCCG
>JAWWEE010000122.1:65470629-65498359 GCA_035221455.1 Xenops minutus
CCGCCGGTGCTGCCGAGGCCGCCGCCCCGCTTGTTCTTCCGGCGCTTCGCTCCGCGCTTGGCGTCGGCCGGGCTCATGGTGCTGACACCCGGGCACGGGAGCAGCGAGCGCCGCGGAGGAGGAGGAGAAGGAGGAGGAGGGGAAGGGGCGCGGGGTCGCGCCGAGCGCCCGTGCGCGGCGGGGCCGGCGCGGGCGGGGCTCCCCGGGCGGCGCGGAGCGGCGCGAGAGGAGCGGGGCTGTCACGGCCGCGGGGACTCGCTCGGCCCCGGCGCCGCTGGGCAGAGTTACCGTCCAATATGGCGGACACAAGGGGAAAGTGATCCCCCTGTACGTCGGGGGGCTCCCCCTCGGCGCTGACGGGAACTCGCCCCGCGCGGCACTCTGGACTGCGTAGTTCCCGCGCCGCGCCGCAACGTACGACCTTACAGGCAGCGGACTACAGCTCCCAGCGTGCACTGCGACGCCCGCCTGGGAGCGGCGGGTTAGCTCATCCGTGGCCGCGGAGGCCGCTGGGAGCCGTAGTCCCCCGCGCTGCCGTTAGCTGCGCCGGGCAGCGACGCCACCCCGGTCAAGGGACTACAGCGCTGCCCAGGCGCCACGTGACGCCTTAAAGGGGCCGCCGCGCTCTGTGGCGGCCGCGGGGGGCGAGGCGGGAGGGGCCGCGGCCCCCGGCGCGGGGCAGAGCCGCGCTGAGGGAACACAGAGCCTCAGAGTCGGGCTGCTTTGTCCTCCTGTCCGTGTGCAACCAGCCCTCGGCACCCCGCAGGCACGGCCTTCCTCCGGCCCCGCGTAGGGCGGGCTGAAAATGGAGGTTATAGCTCACACGGAGGCGCTGAGGGCGCTGCTGTGCCCTGAGGCGCCCCCAGGCCGGTGCTGGGGTCACCATGCCTGGAAGAGCAGGTGTGGTGCTCAGTGATCACTTAGTGCGCTGCCGGGCCCACCACCGCAGTCGTTTAATGCTGGGCTTGGCAGTGCTGGGTTAATGGCTGGGCTTAGTGATCCTAGAAGCCTGTCCCAGCCTAAAAAGTTCTGTAATTCCACGTTGTGCTCCACAGTGCGCAGTCACACTCGGGCCCAGAAATGGTGAAATGCTGTAGCTCTGGGCGGTGCGATGCAAAAATCACAGATTTGAGCACATTAAACCTGATGATAACGTCACAGAATCAGTGAGGTTGGAAAAGACCTCTGAGATCATCGAGGCCAGCCTATGACTGAACACCACCTTGTCAAGCAGACCATGGCGCTGGGTGCTTTATCTGGTCTTTCCTTAAACACGTCCAGGGCCCGTGGCTCCACCATCTCCCTGGGCAGGCCATTCCAGTGTCTAATCACTCCTTCTGTGAAGAAATTCTTCCTAATGTCCAGCCTAAACCTCCCCAGGTGCAGCTTAAAACTGTGTCCTCTCTTCCAGCTGCCTGGGAGAAGAGACTGACCCCCACCTGGCCACGACCTCTTTTCAGGTGGTTGTAGAGAGCGATAAGGTCTCTGCTGAGCCTTCTCTTCTCCAGGCTGAACACCCCCAGCTCCCTCAGCTACTCCTTGTGAGACCTGTGCTCCAGATGCTTCCCCAGCTTTGTTGCCCTTCTCTGGACTCGATGAAATGCTGTACCTCTGAGCTTTGATGTGACTAGGTGGCGTGATATAAAAATCATAGATGTGAGCGCATTAAGCCTGGTGATTACTTAGGGCAGTATAAAATCTATTTTGCAGCATTAGAATTGTGACGGCATTGTGTGGTAGTGAAGGTGGATCAGAGTACAGTTCAGGAGCACCTGCATTTCATTCACCAATGACTATACACGCTTCAAAGATCACAAGAAAGACAGCTCAGGAGTTTTGGGAGAGCAGTGGAAGAAGACACAAATTTCAGTGTGTCCTGATGAGTGGTTGGCAGCTGCAGTAGAAACTTCCATCCATGCTGAAGCTGTTCCAGGCTTACTTTGCCTCGGTACACATGGAGGAGCTTTGCTTGTACACGCAGCGAGCTGTGAAACCAGGAGAACATGTTTGCTCGTTCTGTGGTCTAGTAAATGGGGAGCTTTTTTGGGGCAGGGCCACAATCTTCATAAATGTGTTCAACGCTCAGCACACACAGCACTGCATGAACAGCAAATAGCAGCGGCAAGAGCAGGGTACACAGAAAGGTATACAAAACTCACGCAACTGTACACCGCCTTCTGCTACAAACAAATTCTAGACCTTGTAGTATAGATTTGAAGTTGACTTCTCTTTGTAATATGTTGCTTTATTTTCAGAGCTAACATCTTTCACTTGAAATGGTGACATGTCTTATTTCAGTCTTATATAGGACCATCTTTATCTTCCTTTCAGAATTATATTTTCACTTGAACCCTGTTCATTTAACACCACACATCTGAAAGAAAGATTACAGTTCTGTCAGTCTATCCCCTATGTATTACAGATAAAAAGCATTATTATGAGAAACTATTATAGTAAAATCATTCAACCATACAGGAGCTAAAATAATGCTACTTAGTCTGACATCACAGCAATTAATTCTGATACTTTCATTGTAGAAACATAAATGTTTTCCTTTTATACTTCAGAAAATAAATGCCATCCAGATATTTTTTTTTTTTTATCCAGTTTTCAATATTAAAGAAAATTCATAGTGTGGAACAACGAGTTTTTATAAGCTGTGTGTGTCAGGGTCTTTTTTTAAACTTGCAGGTAAATATTAATGCTCAGGGAAATTAAGTACTTTTATGGTTTTGCACTGAAGTCAGCTACCACACCTCATTTTTAACTTACAATTTGCTGCTGAGCCAGGAGGTTGTTTTAGAAATGAACTTGCCACTTTGATGGTGGAGTTCAATGTTTGTGTGAACCAGAACAAAAGGCAAAGGAAATTAATTTGACTATTGTGAAGACCTACAACTAAGTTTCTTGCCCTTACTTGAATCAAATTACTTATAACATTTCACCCCATCCCTAAGAAAATAAACTCAGTCATTTGAACAAACTAACTTTAATTTACCTCATTGTTAATCTAAAGCATGGCATTGCACTTCAAAATCCTTTGGGTTGAAAAATTATTTATACTCTGAAAATTTTTCACATTTTCCAGGAATGACATTTACAAAAACTCATGGCATAAACAGTGCAGATCACTGCAGAGCTTTCCCATGCTCTTCCTGTGAACCAGCCCAGTTTCAGCAGCATTGTAATTTTCTCTGTGAGCCATAAAGTCAATAAAAGGCTGTATAGAGGGCTGTGCAGGTCACAGTTACCTTTGAGTTTTGCCTTCAAGTTGTCAAGGGGGCTGAAAAAACTCAATATGGTTTTACCACCTTGCTGGAGTATTTGTGCTGATCTCTTGTTGCATGCAGAATATTGTAAGGAATCTATACACTGAACTGCTATTATGACTTCAAGTGAAAATTAAGAGATCTGTTAATCGTTACCAGTCCTTAAAGAATAGTCTCTGTGCCAGAGGTTAAAATTTATGGTTTCTCTAGTTTCAAGGGGTTCTTAATTATGTATTTAGTTCCCGATTTTGCAAGTGCTACTTTATGACATTATTAATAGACCGAAGTCAAAGGAGCAGCTCGCATACAAGGCAGCCCTAAGAGGAGTTTAAAACGGTCCTTCTGTTCCCCACCATTCTGTAATTACCCTGATTCACAGAACTATTTAATTTACATGCTGAACCTTTCTTTGGGGTCCTGGTTTTCTCTCCATTTTCTCTCAATTTTCCCCATATAGCTAGAGTTTTGCTGACATAAGCATTTTACGCAAGCGTTTTGTCAATGTAATTATTTGGCAACTAACACTAATTTGTCTTCACTGTACAACAAGCTGTCATTTTAACAGTAAGTTCATTTTTCTAAAAGGCTTCTCTACAAAAGAGTGAACAAGTGTGAGTATAGGGAACGATGTATTTACAGGTAAGTGGAAATACTTAGAAAACATCGAGCCGAGACACTGCACCCGGTGTGACTGTGAACAGGGGCTGTGGCATTAGAAGTCCATGTTGTTCATCTCTAGAGGCTGTTCTGTCTTTTCTCCAGGTTAGATTAAGAGGACCATGCCACAGCACAGCATGAGGACTAGACAGGGCTCTTCCAGCCTTGCATTTCTCTCCCTTTGATTTAAAGATCATCATAATGGTGAGAGATCCCTCCCATGACCCATGTACCAAACTCTTTGGGAAAGCACCTGGAGGTGACTGAAGTCTCAAAGATGAGTTCTGTCATTGATCATACACATCATGTTTTCAAACTGGCATGTAGATCACTAAAGTAGCATCACAGTACACTGGCTACCTTTTAATCATCTTACCTCCAGTTCGCAATTCCAGAGTATCTGAGCTCCTATACATACAATGGATATTGACAGCAAGTTCCTGGCTGGCCTTCATGGGGTCTTAGGCACTGCCTCCTTTTCAAAGAAAGAAAATGTTCTCAGAATGAGACTATCGATTTATTGGCTTTGGTTGAGAGAGTTTCTGGTTGCTTGGTGGGATTAAGTGGAAGAATAATGCAAACATCATTCTTCCAGCGATGCTTTCTGTAAAGCAAAAGACCTCAGGTTTTCCTCTTCATGTCCAAATTTACTTTCCCCTAATCTTCTCTGGAATTTGTTTCACAGCCAGATGCCTCAGCTGAGAAGACTCTATCTAATGCGGAAGAGGTTTAGAGCAAAATAAAACAAATCTCACATGTTGGATAATAAAATTTCATGTCAGGAATTTTATGATCCCTTTGGATTTATGGCTATTGGATTTTTACTAGACAATCTTCACTGGTCCTTAAACAGTGTATTCTTTAAAGCCATAAGCACAGAGATCTTGCAGAAAGTCAGACTTGCTCCAAAGCATCCACCATGGAGAACAGTATCCCAGGGAAACCTTGACTTAGTAATTGCTGTAGCTGAGAAGATGTGTGACTCCTGGGTTCTTGTTCATGGGGCCTGCACTGACAGACTGCTGTGTTGTGCTGAATTTTTAAACAATAAATGCAGAAGCAGAAAATCAAAAATATTTTTTTCCCTCCCAAATACTTCAGTAGATAAATTGAACAAAGGTCTGTTTCTTACAGTGGGGATGCTGAAACTTATATGTCTACTGATCTGGCCTTAATTCAGCAATTTTCCCCCAATATTCCTTTGATTCTCAACTTGTCCCCCTTTGGAGTAGATTCACTGTATTCTGAAAAATGCCTTTTGAAACATAACCTGCATTTTTTAAAGCATTACTTAATTCTGGCCACTGAAATATGGGTTATGTCATGTAATGTTGCTTCTCTGCCAGCTGACATTTTGCAAAATTAAATATGCTGCATTTCCTGCATTAAAAAGCAACATTACTGCCCCTTGTTGCCTATTGAAGCAGTTAAAAAGAAATGTTTTGCTCATCAGTACTAAGACACCAAATAAGACTCTCTACTGGTTCCAGTTTTTCCTAACTACACCCTGAGATATCCCTGTATGTGGGAAATGTCATGCCTGCAGGTTGCTGGCATACAGCTGGAGGATGTCCTTCCAGCAATACCAGCAGCAGTTCAAAGTGAAGCAGAGCAGCTCAGACAAGTCTCCCCTGAGATGTTTTCAAACCCTTGAAATAAAGTGTACAGGGAGTGAAGTTTAGTCTCTCAGCTAGAGTTTTGGAAGAAAATCCAATTTCCACCTTTCAGCATAGGTGTTAACCTGCACATTCAGAGTTTTGCTGGTGTTCTGGGGGAGTGAAGAGGATATTTCCATAGTGTGATCTTCTCTATTCACAGAGGAGGAAAATACAGCAGCAGTTTCGTTGCTCACAGTTTCCAATTCTGCCTGCCCGGACAGCTCCGTGCCTTGAGGAGCCCAGGCTCTTTTCTTCCTCTGAAGGCCACAGTCACTAGGGATGTTCATCTCCTCTGTCTTTTCCTTCCATCATTATTGCCATTAATCCGTAAAATTAAGCACTGGCAGCCATTCAGTGAGTTCTCCCAGAATTTTTGGCTGGTTCTGCCTGTCTCAATCAAATTATTCTAGTGGTGTTTATCCTATTTTCAGCTATTGCTGTATAACAAGGTTTGGGGCTCTATTGACCCTTTCATTCCACCTCTTAAAAAATGCCAAATCCATCCATCCATCAATTTTAATATAGAGTATGGCAACTGAAAGATCAGAACCTGCCTCCTGGCAGCATTAGCACATACAAGCACACATCCAATTTCATTGCAAGTTGTACTGACAGAAGCATGTTCTGCTTTTGAACTCTTTTATCTGGAGCTTTTTAACATTATCAAAATGAACAATGAAGCTTGTGACTCTTGCCTACTGTTTGTCTTTCTGCTTTGGCTTTTAAATTTATCATCACAGGGGAAGAAAAGAGCATCTCATTGCTCTTCTGTCAGCTGTTTCTTCAAAATGCCCCAAATAATTTGTTTTTCCTTATCACTGAGTTGTGGTTGTAGTAGCAGATCTCATTATAACTTGAAGATGCTCAACAGAGCTCATGGATCACCCAGGTTTCCACCCTAGATCTGAGAAACCCAGCAGAGAAAAGGGATAAAAATTTTCCATTTTCCTCTGCTTGTCTCTGAGCAATCAAGTTAATGAATTTTAATTGACAGCTAGTATACTAGTAAACTCGTAAACTAGTTGAGCCCAGAGTAACATTAGTCAGGAGGTTTATGGGCTCATGTCACCTTTCTTGGATGTCAGGAGACAGGAAGTCCTGGATGGGAATATTTCTCTACCGTCACGACACTGGAGAATTAGCAGCAGTCACAGACTTTTGTCCATCTTGGCTGAACAGAGCAAACTGGAGAACTCAGGATGCTGCACGTGTAGCCTTTAAGCCTAGACGAGCCAAATTTACCTGTCTACCTGCAATGTCATTCTTAAATTTTGACCTATTATTGATATGACCCCAAATCAGTTTCTGGATGACAATGCTTTTTGAAAGATGTTTGGTCCCAGCCTTAAAAGTCCCGAGTAACAGAGGACATGTGGTCACAGAAAAAGTCCAACTGAGGAAGCAAATTACCCTCCTTGCTAAAATGTTAGCAATTCTTATGCAACCCAGGCTTTGCTGGTCACAACCTTGTCTGGCAGAGGGGATCAGCAATGTTAGGGGTGCAAGGGCAAGGCAGGCTGGATTAGCCTTGTCCAAACATCTCTAGCCTTGTTCACTGCCTTCAGGAAGCCCAGTGTTATTTTGTGCATCTGCAACATGTTCCTTCTTTGTTACACATTTTGACACCTTCCCCACTAACTGAATGAAGAGCCACAAGTGATTTCCTGGGAACAACCACCCAGGAGGAGGGAAGGGATAACAGCAAAGTGAGGGCACTGCCCATTCTTTCTTATGGGGTGCTTGGAGAGTGAGGTGGAAAAGCAACATAGGGATCAAATCCATGCAATAGAGATTTAGTACTGGCAGTAATTTGTAATTTAGCTTGGCAAGGATCAGGGCATGTAGGTCTCGTGGTGGGACAGTAGGTGAAAGCCATGTTCTGCAGGTGGATGGGCTGAGAGGAGCACAAGTGACACTCACTTTGGGGAAATTTTGAAGCCATGGCAGGGCACTGTTTATTATGGCACTGTTTTTTGTGGTGCCTTGCTCAATCAGAGTAGCAAGAAATCGGATGGAGCCAATAATCCTGTGTGTCATGTTCTCGATCTCTGCCTCTCTTCCCCAGATCTTTTGCAATGTGACAGTCCCCATTTCTGTCCCCACCCTGAGCAGAGTCTGAGACAGAAAAGATCCATCAAAAGCCTCTATCTCCTTTACAGGAACAGAGTCAACTCCCCATGAAACTGTTATCTTTGCGCCCTAGGCTGTGGTGCAGACACCTACCACCAAACCATGATGATTTAGCTACATGACACAGTGGAGGACGAGGCACCAAAACTAAACTTTGTTGCTTTTGCCTCTGGCACAAGGTTTATGCAGATCACACAGTGCCAGGCAGTGGATACATCCCATGTTTGCAGTAAGGTTTTTGGCTGCAGAAGAACACGCAAGTCTAAGCACTAAAAAATGAAAAAGCTAAGTAGGAAAGTAATTTCTTCAAGTTGTTTATAGCAGTAGTGTCCAAAGGAAACCAAACTAATTCTACCACCTTGTCTCAGTGACCTAAGAATTTTTTAATTCATCAATCACTTTCAGTCCCATTTGACAGAGGCAGCAATCCGCCACATATGCCATTCCATGAGTTTTAGGCAGATACTAGCTTTCACATTCCAGGGTAGTCCCACAAAGGGGAAAATGCTTTCAGCCTCTTATCTGTAAGGAGAGGCAAGAACTGACTGGTCAGTCAGTCCATGCCAGCACAGCACAAAAGATGCTGCCTCTTGCCTGGCCTGAAAGGAAGGAAATGAGAGAGCTGGGAAGGGAAGGTGAAAATGCTGAGTTCAACCCCCGGGGAAACTTCATTTCCTCTCTTCCTAGAGCAGCATATTTCAGTAAAGACTGAGATTCAGAGGGGGCCTTGCTGAGATGACTCCAAGCCTGGGGTGTTGGGGGCTAATGTTTGGTCCAAGATCAAAGATACCAAAACCAGCTGTGAAATTCCAGTCCGGACTGAATTCCTTACCACAATAAGCATCTGTATTTCAACTTAAATATTTAGTTTGCTTGATAAGATTATTGCAATTGACTGGGCTTGCCCCTGGATTGTTAAATCACTTCCATCTTGCCTCCTAAAGTCCAAACCAGGTCTTTTAATCCTCAGAAAACTTAAGCAGTTAATATAGTTATATGTTCCAAAAAGATGCTGAGCACCACAAACCTCATAGCAACAAGTATAAATACATCTGGATTTCAGCTGCAGGTCCTTTAAGAGCTACCTGTTATTTTAACCAATTCACATCATTTACACAGTGGGGCTTTTTTCTGGATTGATATGCAGTTCTCTGTAAACAAACAATTCATGGTATTTATATGAATACAGGGTGTCATAATTCTGAGCTCCCCTCATCCCTAAGAGAGAAATTTTTCAAGGAAATTTCCCAAAGGGCAAGTCACATTTGGATAAGGCTGGCATCACTCCAAGCATGTGAGATCACCAGAGAAAGGGAATTTACTTGAGGAAGATGAGAGTATAGCATTATTTACCAGCTAAGGGCTGATCCTGCAGGGAGTGGGACATCGTCTGCCTTGGTATCAGAGAAGACTGAAGCCGCTCCACATTTCAGCCTCAGATTTAATAAACAGTGACATGTTTGCACAGTATATGCTTGCAAGAGGCATTTCTCTAAGTGCAAGGAAGCAGTTTGTGCATTAGCAAGGCTGGCAGAGGCGTTTTCTGTGCCACTTCAGTATCACAGTTGTCAAGTGTAACAGCAATATCAGAAGCTTCAGCAGAAATGGGCTTGTTAATGTACACTGTTTCTGGGCACAAACCATTAGCAGAAGGCTACAGTTGCTGGGTTTCAGGGCTTCTGCTAGTTTATCTATTGATCTATATATTCATTTATTTTGAAGTAGTACAAATGACATGTGCACCGACTTGTATACGAAGAAAAAGGAACACACAGCACACATGTTTGAGCATACCATTATTTTTAACCTCAGAGAGAAATCAGGACTTTTAAAACATCAACCTTCAGAGCGTACATCGGACTATCAGCTATGTGCTGTTTGTTTGGGAAAGAGGTGGGACAAGGAAAGACTGGGCATTGCAAACATTGTACCACACAAAACTCTACCAGTTACAGTGGATGTTGAGAGAGAGAATGTAAATGCTTCAAAGGCCTGCCTTCCTTCCTTCCTTCTTTCCTTCCTTCCCAGATGATTTTGGACAAGAGTGAGAAGCACTGCAATTCTAAATAGTCAGAAGTCATTTTTCAAAGGATAAATTTTTCCCATCCTGGCTAATTGAGTCAGGCTAATTCATGCCAACTGAAGTAAAGGGAAACAGTCTGTAGTTGGGTTTGGTTATGATAACTTTATGTATATGCACTTTATGTATTTTTTCTATGATATTTCAGCTTCTACAGGCTGTATAACAGCTCCCTGTCTTTGGCTAATGAAGAACTTCTTGTCATCTCATTCAAAATTAATAATATGACATTGCTGTTGTGCCAGGTAAGACATGGGTTCATTCTCCTAATTCTTTTATTTCTTGGTGACTTAACTGGAAACAGACTGGAACAAAGAAGAGATATTTCATTAAATGACTGCAAATAAATGGTATATAAAACTGCTACATCTTATGCTTCAGTAAAATAACTTGCTGCTGTGAGAAATATTGTATGCTACAGATTTACTTGAAAATCCTCCACTTTTCAAGGGTCACCTCTCCACATTTCAAGAGATTTTATTTGCTTCAAAGTGCAAAAGAAAAAAGTGGAAAAATGTCTTTATTTAAGAGTATGCAGCAGCCAAATGCATAGTTGATAAAAATAATGGTTAATAACTCAAATCCAGAAGGGGCAGCAGATTCAAACTGAATGAATCCAAAAGCTTTGTCAAAGAGAGCAATTAATTTTTGGCAACTTGAAAGCTAATAAAGCTGGTAGGGGAAGGACTGCCAGAAAAGTGTTTCTTGGAAGGAGGCTTTGTATGAGGACACCCTTTAGAAATCGATCTAACCTGGGTTACCCCCTAGATGTCACTTGCTGCTCATGCTCTGGCTTAGGATGTACTGGGCCTGGGTGGAGTTCCCTTTTCTGGACAATGCCCTCTGTGGTTCTGGCCATTTATTTAACCTCCTTGGGTTCAGTTTCCCTAGTATAAAATGGAAGTAAAACTCACTGTGCAAATCTTTTTTCTGAGCCTATATGGCATAGTATCTTGCTGTTTCCAGAATAAATCCCTGAGGATTGCAAGGACCATATAAATCTGATCTGATCATATAAAGTGGACTGATCTGTAAAAAAAGCTGCCATAGTTGAACTAACCCATCATCTTCTTCTACAAAACACAACAGTAACATCATGTAAAATGGCAGTGGAATTATAATGGCATAGGACAAACCACTAACCATTTTTTAAGTTCTACATAAAATTGGCAAACACTTCTGCTGTTGCTGTAAAACTGCAGGAAGTCTTGTCTGTTTTGCCTATTTAACTTGGGTGAGTTTTTACATTGTTTTCCTCCAATTATCCTTGGAGATCTGGTACAATGAAGACTTTGTCTAAGCCCAACTGCAATTATTGGTAAGAACAGAAAGAAAAGGGAAAGTGGAGAAGAGAAGGCCATCCCTTAGGGCACATCCCAGTCCACCTGTGACATTTAGGATGTGGTGTTAAATAGGTGCCATTTGTGGAGACCAGAAGGGCTTTTGTGTTCTGGTGGAGAAACCTGAACATATTTGGTTTCAGCTGTGGGCCAAGGCAAGATCAGGTTTTAATTTGTTTTCCGCCTCATATGGAAAAGCCTGATCTGAGAGAAGGAGAGGGAAAAGGTAGTGGGGTAAAACCTGTCCTATGTCAGGAGAAATAAGGAGACAAGTAGACATTTCTACTTGGCAGCAGTTGCAGCAAGTACCTGCCAGGTCTCCAGCAGTCACTGGACCTGGAGGGCAAAGGGAGCTTGGATGTGGTGAGGAGTAAATGAAGGAAACACCGCGGCTCTGAAAGATGTACCACAAAACAAGGCCAAGGAACTGATAACCACACAGGGCTTCAAGTCAAAAAAACTTGGAAATGGGCAGGGAGACCAGATGAGTGCCCCGTGAGTGAGTGTCACGGGAAGAGAAGTAGTGACTGGAGGGAAGAAAGGCAGACATGGATTTTTAGAAATGTTTCTGGGACTTCACCTGTGGTGAGGGTCTCCTGAAGAGAAGCCAGCAAACTTCTTTGGCAGCCAAGAGGGGAAGGGGTGAGATGGGCTAGCAGAAACCAGGAGAAGATGGCACAGAAAATGCAGCTCGCAGAAAACAGAAGGAAAAAAGGCAAAGGGGACTAGGAAAAATGTTGAGGTTTTGAGCCACCCCTTCTTTCACCGTGTCAGGCCCATGTGCAAAATCAGCCCATGAACTTTGCATGTCTGTGCACTACAGTTAAGTGTAGAGGTAATATAAAAATGCCACAATGCAAGACATGTGAGCTCATCCATGTCCCCTCTGCACAAGGGATGAAACCTCTTTCTCAAAAACAAAAAAAAAATAGAACTCAAGCATTTTCTTAAAAATTAATACTCGGGGTACATCCAAATTCTTGTAACCTCCTGTTCTTTCTCGCTAAGTCCAGGCAGCACCAAGAACCCATTTTCTCTTTTTTCCTACCAGTTATGATCACTGTAGGGAAAGTTAATCCTGCCTTTGCCACAGCACTGGGAAAGCTTTTCATAGCTGCACATCTTCCACAAGTCTTGGGCCTTTGGCTGAAAACCCTAAACATGTGTAAATAAAAAGGCTGTTTTCCCAATGAACCATGTTCATGTAATGGAGTTCTGTTTTCCCCAATTACAATGCTAATTAATGGTTTTCACTTCATTCCCACTGTGACATGCAATCGTTTCCCAAAGCCTGAGGCCTTGCTGGTGCCTCCATCATCTTGAGATGCAGGTGAGCTTCTTTTCCCAGACTGTCAGCCAGCATCAAAGACAAATGTTTGTGTTTTTTCAGTTGCTTCACTGTCTGTGGATCATTTGATTTTCTCAGCCTGAAGCTGCCTTCAAAAGTCATGGTAGTAAATGAACCTGCCTGCCTAATGGTTTATAGCCATCCTGCCTGGCTGCTGTATTGCTCTTTGTGGCCACATCTTTGCTATGAGGCTGGTGGAGATACAGAGGGACCACCAAAATGCGTACAGCTCCGGTACATCAGCTGGTGACAGATTCCCTTGGCTTTATCTCCATGAAATTGTGCCCTGACATTTTTTTTCTCCATCCACAGTGGGAAATTTTGCTCATGGGCTTTTCCAGACCCTTCTGATGTGACGGGTGACCACTGGTACCAGGAGGCATTGCCTCACTCTGAGCAGCTGGCAGTGCTGAGTGCTGAAGGTGCATGATGTGAGCTCCCAGAGTCGACAGTGAGTCACTCACATGCAGTGAAAGCAGTAAGCAGGGAAAAGTTTGATTTCCACTCCAGGAGCAGCCTCTCCACCTTAGACTCAGACCTTTTTTCTGTCTCATCAAGACCAAGCATGAAGGTAAATGTCTTTTCAGTGTCAGAAATGTTCTTAATACCTTTCACCTTTAGCAGAAGCATCCTTCTGCCTGCAAGCTGAAGGATCCTTATTTTTACAACATCTCTGTCTCAACTTGTGAAATAAAGGTATGTACAAATATGACAGAGAGCTGACAAGCTGAAGACAATTAGTGTTTGTTCCTTCTGACTCTCAGTCACACAATGTTCTGCCTTGTTTCCAGCTTCACTCTCACCGCAGTCCCCAATACTGTGTTTTGCAGTGAAAATATTACAAAGTGCAGCTCAGTTCATGAGAAATACAGTGTAGTCAGGAGCACATGTAGCTTTCACGTCACCGCAGGCTGCATCCTCAGCACGGTGGCATCTCCTCCAGCTCTGCCATTCCTTTTGCCGAGGATAGGTCTTACCAAATTCCCTAGTAATTAGATAAAACAAGCAGGATCCCCTTGGTTTGCAGCAGGACAAATGCTGAGACTGACCTATGGCACAGATGCCTTCCCAGGCCTTTACTTTGTTTTATCTATGGCAGTGTGTTGAAAGGGATCTCTGGCGTGGCCAAAACATCACAGAGGCATTGCAGCCAACCATGTTAAAGCCAGCACAGCTATTCCATGTGCACAGTGAGGATGTGTGACAACAAAGTATTTTTTTTCTATGGGGATTGCTACTGCTTTTTCTGCTTTGCCTTTCATGAATACACCCTTTACATGAGAAGCCGTATGCAAGCATTACCGTCTATTAACAGCCTTAGATCTGCAGGCAGTGAGGCCATTCTTTTCCACAGTGACATCAGCCAGTGGAGGGTGTGATTTATTTTAGCACGATGCAACTCCTTGCAATCAGAATTATGTAGCTGCAGTGGCCACAGGCTCCCTCCACAATGCAGAATATTTTGACGCAGTGCAAAGACTCCTCCTTGCAATAACAAGAGACATTGAGAGACGTGCTCAACAGACCCCCATCACTGATATTAACACAATTCTTGGAAGCAGAATCCCAGGCCTGGGTTCCAAGGGCTGTGCCCCAAACTGTGCTCACCCCACTGCCCCACTGTGCCCAGGGCTGTGGAGTCAACGCTGACAACTGCCAGCATCAGCCCATGTCAATATGCCTCCACCTGCATACTGTTACCTACCATAAACAACAGATTGAGAAGGGCAATGCCTTTTTATTTTCTCTGCAAAGCATCCCACTCTCCTTTGGACACTGCACAAAGCCCAGCTCTGCTGTTTCCAAGGTGATGCCTGGAGGTGAAGCCTGTTATGTATTCTGTTGCAGGTTGCAGCAGCTGTAGCTGAGAGATGCCCTTGGATGGGCCATTGTTTGAGAGGAGGTAGGAAATAGACAGAAAGAAAGGATCTATTTGTAACCATTTTTTAAAGACCAGTGAGAAAAAAAGGAAAAAAAGAAAAAAAAATTTAGGGCATTTATTTTATGAGATGATGAGTGTTTTCTATTGCAAGTTCTTGCACCTAGGAATGAGCATTGTATCTACACTGTAAACAATAAAATCAATAATTTAATTCTTATTTAGCTCTGTCCCTTAAGATGATAGTTACAAATGTTGTTTACACCTAATATTACATTTTGAGTTGCCTGAGGAAGACTCTGATTGTACAGTTTCCAACTTTATAAATCAAAAGGTGTATGCTTCTCCTTCCTGAAATCTTCTTAGGGGAAGGGTTTGCTGTGGGTGCAGCCCTCCACCCCTCTCTGCCTCTGGGACTGCCTGAAATCTTGGGGAACATTTTCTAAATTTTAAAATATCTTTCTGGAATTTCTTCCCAGAGTTTTGCCACAATCCAAAAATTACATTATTTTGAGTCTGATTTACCTTCCCTGAAGTCTTTTTACTCATGTCTTTCAGCTCAAAATTTCATAATACCCTGTGGTTTTGCAAGCAGTAGTTTAATAGGCACATTTCAGTTAGTGTGCTTAGAAAACAGAGAGCTGACTCCAGAAGAGGCTTGTCTCCTGTTTTGGTTTTCCTTCTAGTAGTTCCATGGGGAAACCGTAAACATATACTGTACACGCTTGGATATAATGGACATTTATCCAAAACATTAAAATCTCTTCTTGCAGGATAGTCTTTGATGTCCAGCTAGATCAGACCAACACCCCGTCCAGACTGCTGTCTGCCTCTGAGCAATCAATGCCAGACATTTTAAAGTATAATTGGTAGAGCCAACCCTGGGCCTCAAATATGGGCAATTTGTAGGACACTTTTTCCCAAGGCAGTTTTGACCAGTCCCATAGGATTCAAGATGCATTTGGACAAGGCTATCAGGTACATGGTATGATTCTTGGGGCTGTCCTGTGCAGGGCTTGATGATCCTTGTGTGTCCCTCCCAACTCAAGATATTCAATGATTCTATGCAATGAAGACAGGGAGATGGTAAGCAGTAACACAGTGTGGACATTTGAACTGCAGTTTTCAGCCCATTGTAATGCTCTGGTGGTAGGAAAAAGGTGAGGTCAGCCACAACCTGACCAGGAAACTCCCCAAGCCTAGAAAACTGGGAAGGAGGAGAATGGATGGAGATGAAGAGACCTCTGGTCATCTCCCCTGCTCCTTCTGGTCCTCACCAGGAGCACAATATAATTGTGATCATGCAACCAAGCACCCACTGAGCTGGAGCTCTTCTCAACCACAGCCTCTGATGTAGTGGAGACTTGCAGCAGCTGGACTGGTGTCTGTGGTTGTTTGGGTAGCAAAAGAAATAAATAAGCCATCCAACACAGAAGCACTTTTTTTGATGTTAAAATGTGATAGACAACAAATGCATTGGTGTCTATGTGAGCTGCATGGTTTATTCCCTTCCTTCTCAGGCATGATCCCATGGGAGCACCACCATTCCCACAGCAGTATTTGCTTTGCAGAGAGAAGAACCTGGGGACACTCCTGCTTTGCATGCAAGATGCAGGGCACGACCTATATTGCAAGAGAGACATCCCAGGGCAAATTTGGCAGTTCACTATTACCTCTGTTAGCACTGCTTAGCCTGGCACTGAGCAGAGACAGTGTGGCAGGGCTTGACTGCCCCTCAAGGTCAGGGCTGTCCCTATCCTGGCTGTCCCCACAACAGGATGGCAACCAGGCAAGATTTGCTGGTGGCTGTGGCGCGGTGCCTGGGCATCAGTGTGGGATGCTGTGAATCCTCTGCCTCCACATTCAGTGGCATAGCAATGCATTAGGTTGTATATTTGTTATTTTTACCCAGAGGAATTGGGTTAGGGTGTGATAGGGAAATAATGGAAGTTTATTTTCCATGGAAAAGGATGAAAGTCACGTGCAAAATCAAAACCACACTGACACCTACGCTGCTCAAATCCTATGCATACAGCAGCTCTGGTTTCTGTCTGTGTAAGAATATTCATATTTATTTACTGTGTTGATTTCCAGGCAGCACTGTGGTACAATCAGAGGGCACAATAGGCATCTGAGTTAGGGTACAAGCATCAGTTCAGTGCATTTTGTATATATAGTCACTGGCAGATTATAGACTTACTAGACATTTCTTCTAACTGGCACAGGGAGCACCAAAGAGCAAGAAAGCTGTTTCAAAGTAAATCTTCCTAGACACTTGCGTCTGTTCATGAAAGTTATGGCCTTTAAATCTGCCTCCAATGTACTGAACTTCCACAACATGCTTGTTGTTACTGATTTACAATTCTTCAAAGTGCATTCAGGGCTTGCAAAAAGCTGCAACAAGGCAGATGAGAACAAAGGGAAAGAGGCTTCTGCAAGCAAGGGCTGCAGTGCCCTGCCTGGAAGCAGTGACTCTCCCCACCTTGGGCTGCATCACACAGTGCAGTGGGCTGTGCTCGTGCAGCAACTGAGGGCACAAAACGAGGCCCTGCCCTGTTCCTGGGGGGCTGTTGTGGTTGCCCAACTCCTTTCAGCACCTGGCTGCCCACCCAGGAGTGGGCTTTGCATCTGTACCACTGGGACTCATGAGTGAGACCTCAAATCCTGTGTTCAGTTTTGGCCCATCACTGTAAGAAAGACATTGAGGAGCTGGAGCATGTCCAGAGAAGGATAACAAGGTTGGTGAAGGATCTGGAGAACAAGTCCTGTGAGGAGCAACTGTTGGAACTGTGGTTGTTTATCCTGGAGAAAAGAAGGCTCAGAGGAGACTTCCTAAAAGAGATTGTGTCCAGGTGGGGATTGGTCTCATCTCTCAGGTAACAAGTGGTAGAACAAGTGGAAATGTCTTCAAGTTACACCAAGGGAGGTTTAGATTGGATATTAGGGAAAATTTCTTCACAGAAAGGGTTGAAATACATAGGAACAGGCTGCCCAGGGAAGTTGTGGAGTCACCATCCCTGTAGATATTTAAAAGACATGTAGATATGACACTTCGAGATGTGGTTTAGTGGTCCATTTGGCAGTATTAGGGTAACAGCTGGATCTTAAGGGCCTTTCCCAGCCTAAACGAGTCTATGATTTTGGCACTTTGCTTGGAGAGCCAAGAGGTTTGGCTGCTCTATAAATCTGGACTCCCGTCAGAGTCAAAACCCCCAGGACTCATGGAAATTCCTCTCTCAGGAACAGGCCCATCACTTGCTTGGCCGAGTCAGGCCAGTGAAGGAACCTGCCTCCTCTGCAGCCATCACCAGCTTCCATCCAGAGCTGGGGTAGGAACACTGCCACATTTTGTGCAAGAATAGAGACACTTTACCCTTAATCTTTAAGGGCCTTGAAACATCAGGATATCTTCAGTGGGGCTGGTTTGCAGACCATGAGGAAGGAATGAGAGAGGAGGGGTGCTTCTCTGCGCTGGAGGGACTCAAAGCAGATGCAAGCCAGTGACACCTTGCTGGAACATGACTCGTGCTGACAGAGCACAATTACCTGAACTGGCATTTCTCCAGCACCCCAGGATTAACGATCAGGTTCACATGAAACCTATTACCTCCTCATAAATACTCAACAATGTTTTAGAGAGTTAGTTTATTTTCCTCTCCTCCTCTCTTCTTCTACAATTTGCATTATCAGTTGCTAAATATATTATGGCGTGCTTTACCCTAATTCACCACTTCAAAGACCTCCTCATAGCAATTTCATAAGTAATTCACTACTTGATCTTATAACTCAAGCACATAGTGTCAACCACAGGAATTTTATTTCAGTCCAAATCACCATGCTTTTGAAAGTTAATATCCATTATTTTCCTCTAGTAGCATTTCATCTGCTCTACAGCAGCAGAAAGAAAATATTTCCATCTAGCTGGAACCATTAGGTGGAGATCTGTGTAATGGAGGCATCCCAATGCTGCCTGTTAATCTCTCCTCTGGAGCTGAAAAATTCATCTGGAAAATGAGTCATCTGGAAAATTGGAGTGTTTACTTTGTTCGCCTCTCTAATCTGAGGCATAATTTGTTTCCCTCATGGACCCCAGAGGACACGGAGACAATCGTTTAAGTACATCTTGCATCTTATCTCCAGGAAAAAAATATGATGTGACTTTATGACTCAGGAGACCTCAAATCCTTGCTCGCTCACAGGTGACTGGCATGGTGGTGTGCACCACAGCACCAGTGACCACCTTCTGTGTCAAGCAAATCAATAGGATCCTGGCTCCTATGCACAACAGCTCCGAGAAATTCCTGTCCTTTTGTCTACTGAGACAAGTCATGAAGCTGCCTTCCTACATTCTGACCCTTCTGCAACACCAGTTGGATATCTATGAGACAAAGGGGCCAGCAGTTGTCAGGGTTCTTGGAAAAAGTAAAAAAGTAGTTTTCAAGGTGGTCTACTGTTCTGAACAGAGTCTGGTCTTTGCCTCTCCAAGTCGCAGTGACAATACTTGATGCATTTGGCAGACTCTTGTCCTTCCTCCAGCCAGAAGATGAGGAAAATGTCTTGTCTGGCCTTTGCTTCTGGACAGTTCCACACCAAGGTGCATCTGGCAAAGCCACAACTGGTGGCCAAGATGCTGGCACACCACGGCAAGGGAGAGCATCAGTGGGACACACTGCTTCTCACCAGTCACCACTTTGAGGGATGCTCAGCTACTTGACAGAGCCATTACTATGGCAACAAAGTTAATATGAATTAAAATCGGCATGAGTTGAAACAAATCTGACCTAGGAGGGGAGGAATTCCACTCTGGGCCCAGCACAGGCACTCTCAAAGCCCCATGTATTTTGGGGCCCCACACATTTTGGTGTGGGGAAGTCGGCAAGAGCTACATGTTGTTGTATCAGTGTCCTGCATTGGGATATCACAATCACAAATAAAAATGCTCTTCAAGAAAATACTTTTGTCTTGAAGAAAAATATTTTTGCTTTCAATTATGATGCCTCTGTGTACCTCTTCATTTACAGGCTGCCCAGAAAACTCTCAGAGGTGCCTTATTTACTCTCTTTAGAAATATTTTCTTTATTTTTTTTCTTTAAACAAGAGGCTGGAAGTTCTCCTCCTGGGTCAGCAGTATTTGCAACCAAGAGGGGCAGCATTAAGAGCATTGAGAGCACAAGTGACCACCACTACACTATGAGGTTGCCAAGCTTGAGTGTCCCTTCAGGGCTTTCACCAGCCTGCACTTCTCCCTTTCCAGCATTGGGTACTTCCAAGGGCTGTGAAGCTCCTGACAGGGTTCCAGCAGACTCCATTGCTAAATTCAAACTACCCTTCTGTGAGTTGTATAATTTTTCTGTTCATCCACTCATGTGTTGGCCAGGGATTTCTCCTCTTGTTTCTCCTGTAAAACATAAGGTAAGATATTGGTGAGATGCTTGGCTCACAGCTTGGTGCTGAAGGAAAGAACCACAACCACGCAGTTTAATGTTTGCCACTAACCTTGAATAATTGCTTGCCTCTTACTGGGCCTGTTATTGCAATAAAATTCCATGTACTAAATACTTGTGCTAAATCCTCTCTAACGGTTCTCTTGTTAGGCTGAATAAAAGTCAGATTTCTTCCATACATCCCACGAAGATCCCTAATCATCTCCATTGTTTCTCTATTGGCTTCCTTAATACTACCAATACACAGTTTAAATAGGAACTGCCAGCTTCCTCATCTGACTTAATAACAAGTGTTCAATAATTGCAGGTATAATTATTCGCGGCACTGACAAAATTTGCTATTCACCACTAATTTCTTCAAATTACTGAAAGCAGACAGCAAGAATAAACTAGTTAGAAAGACCTCCATTTTTAATTAATTTCACTACTGTTGTTTAATGAACAAAATCTGCAGCTCAGCATTCCCACAATATTTCAATAAATGGTTTTTTCAGTGTTTGGTTTTGGTTCCCACTAAGCAGAAAAGGTGTGGACAGGCTGGAGATTGTCCAGAGAAGGATCAGAAAGCTGATCAGAGGACTGGGAAGTCTGTCATAACAAGAACAGCTGAGAGAACTAGGTTTGAACAGTCTTGGGAAAAGAAGGCTTAGGGGATACCTCATTGCCATGTTCCAGTTCTTAAAGGGTGACTACAAAGAAGTTGAAGACTCCCATTTACAAAGAGTCACATGGAAAGAGGAGGAGTACAAGTTAGTCCTGATGAGATTGGACAGGAAAGGAAAAGTTTTTACAATGGGAGCAGTCAATCACAGGCAAAAGCTCCCCAGGGAAGTGGTGAACTCCCCAACGCTGGGTATTTTTAAGACTCAGCTGGACAGGGTGCTGGGCCAGCTTGTCTAGACTGTGCTTTTGCCGAAAAAGGTTGGACCAGGGTCCCTTACAACCTAGTACTATATGATAAGAAAAATAAAGCTAATAGTGGCTTACATGCACTTATGTTTTCGATTTTGGTTCGAAACACTTATCCCAGACCTCTGTCAGGGTGTGCACCCACACAAAAATGGTATGGTACCAGGCAACTTTGATTTTATTCTATTTATATATTTTGATTAATCCCACAACCAGAAAACAGGGAGACATGGCACAAAACCCTGCACAAAGGATCGGCACAAACCCCTTCAGTTTCATCTCCTGTGAGTCTGTGAGGTCAGTGCATCTGAAGAGATGTTTCCCAGCTATTCCCACCTGCAACAAAATCCTGTTCCAGAAGAAATCTGGCAGCAGGCTGCAGCTCACAAGTCACTCAGGACATGTCAGTACTGGACAGTCAGAAAGACATCCCAGACTGCGGGGTCTGGGATGATGCGGCTGCAGCACATGAAGTAGGAGTAATAACTGTTTGGGGAGGTGAGCTCCAGCCCTGGGAACCATGCCTGTCCAGGAACCAGCCAAAGCTAGGCTGTCAAACACCAGGCTTGCCCCAGTGACAGCCTTGAACTCTTCCTAAGTGCTGGATCTAACCTAAATTAGACACATCGACTTTTCTATCCTAGTGAACTGCCTTTTGTCCTGGTCTGGCTCACCATGGATCTGTCTGGCCATCAGTATGGCATGGAACAAGGGGATGCAAGACACGAGCCCAGGACCACAGGTATTTCCCAACCTATAAACACAACACCCTACCCAAGAGATTTCCCAGATATTAAGAGTGCACGCTTGTGGATATTTGTTAATTCAGATGTGGAAGCCCAGAGGAATGATTGAGGAGGTTAGAGTTGACAGTCTCACTCCTGTCCAGAATATCCAAGCATTGAAAGTTAAGCTGTAAAACCAGTGCATAGGATAGTATAGATAAATAAATGTATAAACATTTGCTTTCAAAATAATGTCAAGAAAAGCTTTTTGTAGGCATTCTGAAAGATATGAAACCATAACAGAACCAATAAAATCCTATAAAATATCTAGGTAGCAATGCTGAGGTGTAATAAGTGTATACTCAGCTTTCCTTTCTATTTCTTTTATATCAAATCCATGCTGCTTCCCTTCCATTTCCGTGGTGGGTTCCACCAGGAACCATTCCATTAAGTGGTGGGTTCACAGCAGATTCAGTGAACAGAGCACCAGCCTTTTCCCTTGGCATCCCTGAACACACAGCAAACAACAGCCCTACTTTTTCAGGGAGGAGGCTCCAAAATGAAGGATCTGCCTGACTTCATGCCTAGGAACCAGGTGGCATTTATTGAATGAATCCCCAACCTCCAGCACCACTTGAATTGCTTCTTGCTGCTCCCCTCTGGAAACAGCTTTGGGGGACAATTTGCAGCTCCTGCAGATGGCTATAGAAGTTTATGGAACTGGCTGATTTTTCTGGTCAAACAAAATTAATAATAAAAATGGATTTTAGGGTGCAAGCACTTCCAGATAGAAGTCCTCTTTCTTTCTGAGTGATGATGACAGTCACATGGCCAAGCAGCACTTAGTTCCATGCAATGCTCTCTGCCTTCAAATATCAGAGGCAGGAGAAGGCAAAAATAAAAGGAACACTGGGTGACAAATCTAATGAACTGTCTCTGCTGACAGAGAACCCTTGGTTTGCCCAAAGCGCTTCAAATATGTTTTAGGCAGAAGTGTCAGAAGATCAGTCTTTTGTAAGCATTTCTTCTAATTAGGTCTTCACAATTCATGAGGCCCCGTGTTGAGCAGACAGCTCTTCCCAGTGGAGTCCTGGCTGCTCCTGCAGCCCTGCACTCAATTTGCTCAGCTGAGGGGTGCTAATGCTTCAATATGCAGCAGGCATTTTCTTAAATGTTGAAAGACTTTAACTGTAACCATCCTATAATTTGGCAGGTTAGAAAAGAAGCTTTTAAAGAGCCTTGTAAAATGAATGACTTAAACATTCACCCCAGGCTATTTTTAAAATTTATTTTTCTGCACTCCAGTGAGGAGGAAGACACAAATATATGCATGTTCCAAGTCCAAAATTTTGATTTCTGAATTAGTTAGAAATAAGCTACAATCTTTGTGGTGACAAATTATTTGGGGAATTGGTGTTGTAAGACTGGTCACTGAAATAGCCACAGCTTCATACCCTGCCTCTACTGAGCAAGACTTGAAATGAGATTTATAGAGGAATTTATGGCAAAGGAAAGAAGCTGTAGCTCACCACCTCCTTGCAGCAGTTTTAATGAGTAACTTTGTACTCCCTTCCACTGCAGTATGTGCACATTTAATCACGCTAATTATGAAGTGCCCACTTGTCATGATGCTGCAAATCAAGATATGCAAAAAAGCTACACAGACGTTTACATAAAAAAAGTAATGCTGATCCATCTATACCATCCCACAGAGCCACAAGGCATCTATGTTAGGTGTCTCTGGCAGGAGTAGCATGAATTCATGAAGCAGCGTAAAGGCCTTGCCTCAGTTTAAGCTGGCACCTTCAAGTGCTCTGCAGAAGTGGAGAGTGCTGAGCCACAAGGTTGCTTCCTCTCTATCACCATGTGTGCTACTGGTGATTGGGAAGGGAAGAGGATATCACAGCAGATATTGAAGATATGAGCACTTGCATAAAGAAAAAGGGGATAAATTACTTCTAGAGAAAGCAGAGGTCCTTCTCCTTTCCCAGGAGGAAAGGAGAATCCCTCACTAGATGTGAATGCATTTGATGCACTCTCTGTGAAATAAGTTTCCACATAAAGAATTGAAATGTGTTTAAAATGGACATCTGCAATTGCTTGTATAGACACATCTCTGAAAGCATCAACCCCTCAACCTCTGTGACCTCTGTATTAAATCAGTATCATAACCTGTGATTTTTCTGTGTAGGGCATTTAATGCTAATGTCTTGTTCATGCAGTACAATAAAAAAAAAAGCAATCCTGCAATCACATTTTCATTCATAATCTATCTGCTTTTAACCGCTTACCTACAACCTTAAGGTAATATCTGATATGGAAAATAAAAATACACAAAGTTGGAATCTACAACCTATGGGTAGCAGAGTTACTAGGGGGAAGTAAGGCCTTCAGTTTTATGTTGCTGGTGTAATCAAGGGCTTTACTGAATGAAAGATGAGACAACTATGTAAAATCTTTTTGAAATGGTCTTGGAGACCCCCATCTCTTTGCTAACAAATCCAGAAGAATGTATCACCTCACCTCTATATTCATCCTCCACCACTGACATGGGTGGGACCCCTCTCTGAAATGACATGTCAGCCTCTTGGACTGCATTTGTACACAGCACCAGCAACTCCCCTTGATGGAGATGGCAGTCTTCTCTTTTGGGGAGCCCTGGAGCAGATATTCCTGTTCCTCTTACCTTCCCAGAACCCTCAAAGAGAAATTGTAAGAGGACTGGGATTTCAGAAAAAATATGAAGCAGTTCTAAAGCTTCCTAGGGTTCACAGGCCCTAAGTCCACTCTAGAAACTGTATGATGAATTTGGTCTTCAGATGAAATGCAAACAGGATGGGTTTCACATCATCAGGCAACATAGAGATAAAAAAGACCTAAAATATTGGCTGGTTAAGCAATCCTGGCAAGCCTAAAGGACTCAATTGCATGCTCTTGACCTAGAGAAGAAAACAGATTTTAATAGAACTTTTGAAATTAGCACTCGCTGCCACCAAGCGTTGGTCAGACACAATGCAAGGACACATGCCTCTACAGTGAACAAAAACTTCATAGATGGCATTTTGTCACCTGTCAGCATTGTCCTAGAGCCGAGTCACCATCCTAGGAGACCTAATCCAGGCAAAGTGAGGTTTCAGCTCTGCGACCAGAATGCAGCTATGGCTTTGCTAGGTTGTGTCATCTGATGCACACCAACACTTACCCTTGGCGATTGCCCTTCACCACCTGCTTGCACATGATTCAGCTGCAAACACATCTCTACACTGTTCTCTGTACTTCCAATTTGTAGTTCATGATGTTCCTGCACTGGTTCCCACTCCAGAGTATTGGTCTCCACTCCAGCCCCCAGTGCCATCCTCCCAATATCAGTTTACACATCAGACACTGCAACACTGCAAGCATCATCCAGATGATATGTTAAACCCAACCACCGTACCGTGCTTCTCACCTAGGTTCCTAGCTCAGAGCTTTTCTGCCCTGGACCGGAACTTCAGCTTCACAAACTGGTCTCTGGCTCGTGTTTCATATTTACCCCTTTTGCTCTCCAAAAATGTGCTAAAGAATCAGATGTCAAATGAGAACAGCTTTCTGCAATTGCTGCATGCTTCATGCAGCAAAAGCACCAAATCTGACTGCAGACCAGAGAGGAGATCTGAGGGATCTGATATGCCAGCAGAAGCAGAACAAGCTTTCCCTGAAGCAGCAAGGACTCACCCATAGCAACAGCCTATCTGTCCACATAGTCCTCTGTTTAAAATACATGGTAGCTATTGTACAGGAAGTCTTTTTGTTGCTTGATGCTGGTTGTCACTTTATCACTGATTTGTAGGAAAAAGATACATTGTAACTAAACATACGCTACTAGGGCAAAATTGGGTATGGCAGAAACCAAAAGAGTCATGAGCTTATTTTAGGATAAAAACAAAAGTGTAATGGAACAGAAAATTGCTCATCAGTTTTTTGAAAGATAACTACTCCATATGTGTATGACTTACAGAGTAAGAAGAACAATAGATAAGAAAAGCCCAAAGGAGGGACAAGAACTTCAGGGTAACAGGATATCCATAGTTTGTTTAGAGAAAAAAATCAAACAAGCTTTATTGTGACTGTCAAACCACCATGTGCCTGGCCCTCTCCTCAATGTTCCTTCTGGCTCACTCTACAGGTGCTTCACAGCTGATGCTGTCTGCATGCAACAGGCAATGGCACCTTAGAGAGGAGCTTTAGAGCAGGGAGATGGCCCTTCTCCCTCCTGACCCTTCCACTCAACCCTCTCTGGCACTGGATCCCGGAATCCCCCCACTCACAAGCCCACTCTGCATCGCCCCACTACCCCAGCCCAGAGCAGGGCTTCACCCTCCCATCCCCGCATCCTTCCCGCCCCAGGCAGCGCCTTTCCCCTTTGCCCCACACAACACACAGTTGTCCCACGAGCCCAAAGGCTGCCTCTTCAGCACTTTTCCCCCCAAATCAAGAACTACGTTGTGATGAAAAGAACGAGCACGTCTTATGGCTCAAACCAGTAGTTTTATTTCAACAAAAGCATCTAGATATCTTCTTCAAATTCAGCAGCATCTTCTAAGAACATACATCTTCCAAGAATTCCTCCTTAGGAAAGGGAGGACACAAATACACTGTCATGAGAAAGTACTCAAAATAAAATTTCTTGTTCCAAGAAGGAAAGACCAACTCGGTGGCTGTTACCCAGCTGTGGTTTCAGAGTCCCCTCTGCTGCCTTCAGCCTCCAGGACAGCTCTATTGCACAAACACTTGCCAACACCCACGCTCAGCTGCCGAAGGAACTTGTCCTAGCCCACCTGCCAATTGCTATTCACTTTCAAATAAAAGGCCTCCAGACTCTTTTCTTTTGAAACTAAACTTTATTTTAAACTTGCGGAACTGTACCGTAAACACTTGGCTAATACCTACCCCTACTTTGTCCTACAGAATAATACTCCACTAATTCTCCCACTTCAGGGAATGGAAAGAAGGAAAGGTGTCCTGGGAGGCATACAGGAAAATTCTATGGGAAGCCGGGGACAAGGTTAGGGAAGCCAAGGCCCAGTTCCAGTTGAGCCTGGCCAGAGATTTTAAGGGTAATAGGAAGGGCTTCTATAGGTATCTTTCAAGGAAAGGGAACACTAGGGATAATGTAGTTCCTCTCTGGAAGGAAAAGGAAGACATGGTTATCCCGGACAAAGAGAAGGCTGAAGGCTTGATGACTTCTGCGCTTCAGTCTTCAACAGCAAGTGTTCCAGCCGTGCTGCCCAAGTGGAGATAGGCAGGTGCAGGCACTGGCAGAAGGAAGACACTAAGTCCACTGTAGGAGAGGATCAGGTTCAAAACCATCTGAGGAACCTGAATGTGCGCAAGGGGCCCGATGAGCTTCATGCGCAGGTGCCGAGGGAGCTGGCAGACAAAGGTGCTGCGCCACGATCCATCAGATTTGAAAAATCATGGCAGCCAGGAGAAGTCCTCTAAGACTGGCAAAAGGGGAACGTAAGGCAAGAGTCCAAGAGGACTGGCCCCAACACTGTGCCCTGGGGAACTCCACTGGCGACTGGCCCTCAGGTGGACGGAACTCCAGCCACCACCACATTCTGGGCCCAGCCATCCTGTGGCACGATGTTGGGCTATGGGAATGCCCCACGCAGAGCCTTGAGTGCCCTTCTGAAGAGAGAGGGCTGCTGTGCTGGGACAGCTGCCGGAGAGCGCTTGACTTGCAGCTTCTCAAAGGACCGCCTGTCCCATGCCAGCAAGTCATCCTCGAGGGAAGCGTCCCCCGCAACAGCCTGCAATTCCGTGCATTGGCTCATTGCACGTTGTGTCCTTGGGAAAAGCCCTTCTTGCTTCAAGTCCACGTCTGTGCCCATGTCAGTCTGTGGGTTCACGTGGTAAGGACTCATGTCCTGGCCTGCCTCCAGCAGCCCCGGCTGAGAGTCCAGGGGCTCTGCCCATAACTCCCACGGGAGGGACACTGAACCACTTTCTTCTGCAGTTGTCCAGCTCTGCTCTGTGCTTTCTTCCCCTTGGCACCGCTCTAGGAGGCTTGAGACGTCCCAGAGACTGCCATCCTCAGACCAGGTCCCTTCCTTTGTCACTGGCTGGAATGCCTCCACTGCTGGCCCTGCCTGCTGCCCGCTGAGAGCTTCTGTCAGGCTTGTGAAGGGGCAGCTGTGGGACCGGAAGGGGCTGTGCGGGGCAACTGCCTGGCTCTCTGGCCCTGCTGCTGCTGTGGCTGTTCCTGCTACCGCTACATGCGTGCCTTTTTCCACATCCCTCCGTTCCTCT
>JAWWEE010000122.1:65498459-65513190 GCA_035221455.1 Xenops minutus
ACAGACACTCATCCCTTGGGGCTGCAATCGCCTTGCTACGGTGTGGGGCTTGCCAACCAGCACCCCTTTCTGCGCACAACTTCACCCTCCCGCCCGCGCATCCTTCCCGCCCCAGGCAGCGCCTTTCCCCTTTGCCCCACACAGCACACAGTGGTCCCACGAGCCCAAAGGCTGCCTCTTCAGCACTTTTCCCCCCTAAATGAATGACTACAGCGTTAAAAGTAGAATGAGCACTTCTTAATGATCAAACCAAGAGTTTTATTTCAACCTGTTAAAAGAACCATTTTCTTACCAGCAGAGTCCAACATATATGGGCAGACAGACTTGAATACAATTAAATACAGAAAAAATTGAACTATATACAACAAGACAGACATCTACATAATATAAAGATTTTTCTCGTTATCTATGAGTTCTTGCCAATGTGAAACATTACTGGAACTCAAATATATTTATATTTTTTTTCTTTCTTCCCCTAAAAAGAAACAAGTCAAGAATTTCCTATTTTTTTCCGCGTACTGAGGCATAATAACCATTTTGAGCTGCACAAAATTTGTGGCACTTCACAGGGTACACAAAAGCTAAAAACATTTTGTCTTGTTAGTTCAGTTTATGATATTAAATGTCATTTAAATCTATTTATTGAGACACGAACTGTGAAGTGATATTTACATGGAGGGATTTGTGCAAAGTCATTTAGGCTATGGCTAGTACACTGTGAAAGATGCAGGGTTAAGCAACTCTCCCTCATCCCCAGAAGTAATCCCTTACATCCACTTCTGATCATTTCTCCCCTAGAGCAGTTACCTAAGGAAAACTGGACAGAAGTTATTATTTCTTTCATAAGCTACTTGAAGAAAGCTGTTTCTGTGACCCTTACGGATCTTGACAGTTAATGCTGAGTTGCTTCTTTTCACACAATTAATGCTTTAAGCATTGAGTATCTGCTTTTTAGGACACAAATGCAGCCATCACTGTCACCACACTGCCCTAAGACAGCTGTAGCCGTTGTTTGTAGTTCGTATTACCAATGGGAGCACACAAGAGCTAAATGTGTGTAACTTTGTAGGGCTCACCCTATTGTCACAATGCAGAAACTGCATATGCCTGCTAACAGCACTGGACCAAAGGTATTCCAAACCAGGGTGGGGAAGGTACTGCATTTCTTCAGACAGCCTTTATGGAACTAAACTCTGTAGTACCATATCCAGAAACATCCCGAAACATCCTCATTAAATTAAAAAAAAAAATCATCTTTCCTTTGCGTTGCAAACTTCAAGACAGACCTTAAGACAGCTAATTTAGAAGAGCTGCTTTAATTAAGGGCTTCCTACAGGTCTCTAGGACTGGTTAGCAAAGACACATGCGATACCAGCATTAACACATCCTACAGTTGTGCTGCACCAGGGCACAGGTTCTTACAATGGTTTACAGAATCAACCAACTGCCAAAAGGTATCCAAGGACTTTTTCATACATACACAGACTGCAAATGTGGATCATAAACCCCTGATTTTATTTATCTTGTCTACATAAACCTGTTTGTATCAGCTCATTTAAGACGCTACATTAGCTTGCACAGTTAGTAACAGGCTTGAAGCAGACATTTAGAACTCGGTTCTGAGAGGAAAAAAAAGTAACTAAATAACAGTGCATAAACTAGTGTATTCCTGCCTTCTCAAGTAGAGGAATTCTCCTCAGAAATATATCTGTCTTCTCATTTTTTAAAAAAATACAAATTTAAAGAAAGCTGGACAACCCTCAGGGCAAAGGGAGACTAAACTCTCTCAACAAGTTGTCAAGTTAACATTGCTACTAAACACCTTTTAAAACTTCCACTTCCTACATCCATGGCAGTACAGTTATTTTGTTTTCCATCCTATGCACTTGGCTACAACCAGTCAGGTATCAGTGTAACAACTAGAGAGAACAGCAAAGTGAACACACTCAACTTAAAGCATTGAACAGGGAACAGTCGATAAAGTAAGACGATCTCTAGGTAGTTTGGTATTCAGCTGGCAAGATGACAGTGTACAATTTGCTTCTTATTCAACACCAGGAAGCCTAGAGAAGTCAATATTCTCATTAGCTATTAGGAGAGAGTGTTATAGCACAGCTGTAAATCCAAGAGACCATCTCACCATGTTAGAAAACAAATTCAGTGTTGGGATTCAAATACAGGAATTCTTGGCAGTTAAAACAATCAAAGAAGTATTTTCATATTGTACGTGTTGCAATGCTTCTATGTACTTTAGATCTCACGGAGTTCATAAAAACATCTACATGTTCAAGCCTTCTGCTCAAAACACCTGACTGCCGGTCAACAGCAGGTTATTTTATTGCATAACCTTCATTGTTAATTTAACTTATTTATGAAAAAGCAACCCATTAGTACAGAACTTACTCTACTTGGGCAAAGATGACATGCAGGAAAAGAAGAGTCATGAGCTTCTTACAGATGAAAACAAAAGTGTAATTAAATGGTAAACTGCTAATCTGTCTTCTGAAACTATTCCATATCTATATGTGATGGTGAGAATAATTTATAGAGTAAGAAAAACCAAAATATTCAGGCCCCCTCATTTAAGCATTAAAAAAAGTAGAAGGAAATTGATTAACTGCTTCCTTCCTGGTCTAGGCTGCTGGTCTAGTTTAGAGACAGTCATTGATAAAACATTATAACCAGGAACATAACAAGAAACAGCTTGGACCATAAAAAAAGCTGTCTAAACACATACAAGTTGTTCTCCAAAACCAAAAAAACCCAGTTTTATTTGGATTTGTGCACAACCTGCTCCTCTTTAAATCTTCAGAGCACTGAAAACATGACATTTTCCCCCAAAATCCAGTTGAGACTGTCCTGAGAAATAAAAGTACTCATATATAAATGGGATGATATTGTCTGTGAGTGAGTTTCTTCCTGCAGGTTGGGCAAGAGTTGGCATTCCTAAGGGAATCACGGAGGCACTGACTGCAGAAGACATGGCCACATTTTGTTGACACAATCAGTCGTCCACTTTGCACAATCTGGAAGAAAGGAAACCACAACAAGCACTGGAAGTAAATAATTTAACTTTGCTGGTCTCCTGCCACCAGGCAAACAGGACTTGGATATCTGGAATTGTCCTTTACTCTTAGAATAACAAGGAACACAAAGATCTCTCAGTGCCACCCCAGCAGAGGCTTCTCCCTCTACCCACTCCACCAAAAAGTGACAAGTTACTATGAGCTTCAAAGCAAGCTCTGTGCTTCAAGCCACATCTCTGCAACATCCCACAAAGGCCAACTGAGTTGTGCAGCTCCCCCTGTGCCCCATTCTCCCTCCCACAAGATAAAAAGGATGACAGCATGTGGCCCTTACCTCTGAGTAGACATCCATGCAAATGGGACAGCTAACAGTACCAGATGGCCTTGTGGAAGAGAGAACAGAATGAGAAAGAACATGCAACCATTAACTTCACTGCACATCGAGGGTTCCCAACACACAAACTGTCCTGCCCCCATCCAAGGGCACTGACTATCCAGGATGCATTTCTTCTGAAGATCCCTGCATATCTCTAACTCCCTCAGCGAGAGGCATGTAATAAGGAGTTTGGGTGTCCCTGTCCTAAAGGAAAGGTTTTCACGAAGGGTAAGGTGCAGTCATCCTGCTTTAGCACTAGAAGTAACAGCAGTCTCTAGCACTGTGCAGCACAGGTACAGCCATCAACATCAGTAACAGCTCTGCAACAAAAGCATCTACCTGTGCCATGGAAACGAGTCATTCTAGAAACATCCCCTGTTCTAATTTACCAACAGCCCAACTATACACACATTCCAAGAACTCCTCCTTATAAAAGGGAGGGCAGGAATACACTAACATGAGGAAATACTGAAACCTAAATTTCTTGTTACCCAGCTGGCTTTCTTATGTCACTGCCCATGCTAAACCAGAGTTTGTAATTTATTAATTAAAGAGGAATAGAAAGCATGAGATAGCTTAAAATCAAGCAGAGACCACTACTAAGATCTACCCCTACCTAATCTACAGAATTTAACTCCACTAATTCTCCCATTTTTACACCTCAAATTTTTTAGGCAGCAGCTATAACAGCACCTCAATAACAAATTATGACTAATGATAACCTTCTTAGAAGGAAAAGGAATACAACACTACAGATGGCTTTGGCAATCTCCAGCACTAAGAAGGACCCTTTTGTCACTGTTAAATGCTACAGCACTGAATCCTTTTATCCTTACCTACACAGAGCAGGAAGGTGCAATCTTTAACAGAGAAGCTTGAGGCTGAAGAAACAAACTATTATTTTTTATATTATCCAATTAGTGGCATTTGTTCTCTGAAATACTTAACAACCAAAATTTAAACATCTATAAATCCACTGGCAAAATACACTGTGATTTAGAATAGTATAGGCCCTTTCAGTGGTATATTTATGACCTGACACACAGAGGTTCCACACTCAAGTTCTATTCAGTGTTGCCTTTCAGTAATCCAAAGGGCTCAAAGCACACTGGCTTCATTAACCCTGTATTTTTCTCCTTCCAAAAAACCACTTGAAAAAAAAGTTTATACTGCTATTCTTCCTGCCTTCCCTAGTCACACAGACACTTAATTAGTCTAACACATGACAGCAGGACTTTACTGTTTCTCTGCAGAATGGGGTCTTTACTGACTTAAACAGCAAGATCCCCATCACACATGCAAACATATCAGGGTTCCATGACATCCATGGGACAGAACAAGAACTGGCCATAAGAGCATGACCTCCACAATCACCTGCAAGGATACCTTGGGGAGGACATCTGTCACTTGGAGAAAGGCAGCTAACTGGCACAGCGTGTCAAAAAAACCAAACAACAGGGAATGCAGAAGAATTTTTACTGGAATTTGCCAGGCTGCTGCCTGCCAGTCTTCTGACATCAAGCCTCATCAACACCAACAAAAGTATTTACATATCTAACATAACTACTAGAGCTTTGCACAAAAAGCAAACACAACATATTTTGAGCTACAGCCTGTGACTAATCCCCCTTCCTTGCTGTATCCCCACACTCATCTTTAAGGCTTTAACAGAAGTTGTACATCTGTCTTGGGCAGGCTTTTCATCCTGAAGTGCAAATGGTATCACTTGACTATGATGCAACATGGCAATTTGTAACTCATTGAAACAGGGAGCTAAGTGAAGGCCTAAAAGATAAGTCAGGTGATGGCAATACAACTCAGTCCTGTCTGTGTCAAAAGAAGCACAACTCAGTGTTTGGTAGGTCATGGGGCATACGTACTTTGAACTTGCAGTCTCCTCTTCCAGTGGTCCCAGTTCTCGAGACACTTTATCAGTCACATACACATCACTGTCTCTTGTTTCATCTTCATCATCGCTACTCAGCACACAGCTGTCTGACTGTCGCTGGCTTCTTAGTCTAAGATTTCTCCTTTGTCGCTGATTCTCTGCAATTTAATTTTGCTAAGTTAGCTATACAATGATCTCTCTCTCTCTCTCCCTGGAACTATCCTTGGAATGTCATATTAGAAATAGTCTGTAATGGTTCCTATTTTAAATGGGCCATATTCAGCTGGGTTAAAAGCAATCTTAAACTAGTTTCCTAAATATTAAGGCTGAATATTCAGAGATTGTGAATATTCTGCTACATACTGACACAAAACATTTGCTCTCTTCACACTACAAACAGCAAAAATGTGACCTTAAAGATTCTCAGTGTCATAAACTTCATGTAACTACACCACCTATGAATCAATCTCCCCTACAAAGGGAAGTTACCTCTCTCAATCCTTATTGACAGAAACTGCTACAACCCTGTGATAAGGAACTGCAACAATTGGCGTGTGATATGAGAGAGAAGACTGAAGTCAAGTATCTCAGCAACTCCATGTAAAGTGCCCACGTAAAAATAATCAAGCACTAATCAATTAAAATGACATAAAGAACCACAGAATTAAAGTCCCTTCCTGCCCAAGTGTTCAGCTACAACTTTTAATGCAGGTATTTTTCACTTCTCTTGCTTCATTCAGAGCACAGAACAGATTACATTCTAGGTAAGTAGCTGACAACATACTAATGCACCTTCGATAATATAATCAGAACAAGGCTGACAGATGTAAAGGATTAACTTCTTTAGACCTGTAACTATTTTAACACTTAAAGTAGAAAAACACCAACTCCACACTTGCTAATACTTCTCTCTACAAAATCTGAAGCATGTTAGACTAGATAACAAAACTGAATACTGTGACCACAAATCACTTTCTTCTTTAGTTCCTTCGCTGCAATACAGGTTAAACCAATCTTTTGACTTTTTTTTTTAATTCAGACTCGATATTCCAGTGCTAATTAAAATAATGGTCCACTTAGGTCTTAAAGAAATTCTGGTTTTGCAAAGTAAGAAGTATGTGGAGCAGCTTTGATCTATTTTATTTCAGATACTTTACAAGCTCTGACAATGACTATCAAACACAAACTGGATTCATACTCTAAGATACCAGACAGATGTTTTAACCTTTTCCTAAATGCATTTTCAATCCATGCTGCTCAAGTTCACTGGAAAAGGCAAACGAAAAACAGTAATAGTATTTAAGACAATTCCATTATCAATTTTAAAACATCAACTCACCTTCAACAATCTTGCATCAATACATATGGGAAAGGAGAGAAAAAGTACAATTAGACTTTGCTGTGCATCCATGGTATTACATACAAACACCAGTTAATCAAGTAGTTATAACAAAACAAACTAAGAATGGTAGGCTATCACTCTTATTTTGATTAAGAATGTTAAGAGTAGTATATTAACTGCTGCTCTGTAAACAACTAAGTGGATGCTGACGGCTCTGCTCCCGTTGCTCCAATGGGGTAGAAAGAGAGGCAGCTGATGAGCCACTTGAACCTCCTCCTCCCCGCTCCCCCATTTCAGTTCCCTGGTTTATGGTTTCAGGCTGGAGGTGATTCTTTCCCTCTTTCTCCCCAAACAGGAGATTCAGCAGTGTTGTCCATAAATATGAGATCAGCTGTTAAAGAAAAAGCAAAAAAAGAATCCCCAACCCACTGTTACCTTTAGTGGAATCGGAGCAGGGGCAGTGCAGATTCTGTTGTAAAGTCTGAGGCCTTTCCTTTGCAAAGGCTCAGGAATAAGAGGCAAGATGTACCTCCCATGCTATTCCTGCTGCTTGTTTTTGCTTTGCAAAGCAGCAGTGGCATCCCAAATCTGAGGGGATAAACCACACTTCTGGCTGGATCAAAGGCTATTCTAGCTTTCCTAAGAGCAGTAAAGAAAAAGTGGATTTTTTTTTTAAAGACTTGTTGGAGTAATGAGCTCAACTAGTTTGTACCAGACAGTTACAGTTGTGCTTGGCACCTCTGACAGGAGTACCTCAAACCAATGCCACAGCTAAACAATTCATATCTGGGAAGTCAAAGACTTACTCTTTTATCCCTTTTTCTTTAAATCACTGGTCAATAACGTTAATAGAAAAAATTCTCCACCAGAAGGGTTGTCAAGCACAGGAAGAGGCTGCCCAGGGCAGTGGTTGAGTACCCAACCCTGGAGGCATTCCAAAGACATGTAGATGCCATGCTTAGGGACATGGTTTAGTTGTGGACACCATGATCTTAGAAGTTCTTTTCAACCCAAACAATTCTATGATTCTATCTTTGATATAAAAACTTCAACTATCAATTGCATCTCTTTATGTTACACTACTCACAACTGATATACATTCACACCAGGTTGTGAAGCAAGAAGGTGTTTTGTATTACCCTATCGCAATCTGCAAGTGCACCTCCAGAGCAGCAGCTGTGTTATCCATAACACAGGGCTTTCATGCAATGACATGTCAACTCTGAACTTAAAGTCAGATTCTGTGAAGGAGCACAAGAGAAAACTAATTTGACTACAAGATCTAGGCAAGTGTGCTGTTCACTACTTACCACAACAGAATCATTGTGAGTTAGATCAACAACTACAGGACCTGAAGATTCGCAAGTGAGATCTACAACTTCTTCACCAGCTGAAAAAAGAACGTTAGAATCAAGACCAGAGATTGCAGAGGAGTAAAATTGCCTGCCACTGTATAACAGGCTGATATTCAACCATGCCCTGTCCATCTTCTCTTCAGGAAAGTGTCCAACATTTCACTCAAGCTTTGCCCTCTGCAGTCCACAGAGGGCATTACCAGCCCTGTCTTTTGCAAGCTGCAATGCAAAGGGAACAGCAGCTGAGCTCCTCACATAGTTGTGTTGGATGACAACAGCTTACAGGAGGACCACAGTAAGAGGCAATTCCTGTGACACAGCAGAATGTTCATCACACTGAAAAAATTAGTAACTTTACAGTACCATGTGGCACATGTTCTCTTCAGATGGGACACAACTATTGACAGACTTTTTATTATCTTCTTCAAACTTGGGAGCTGCCAAACTTAGTCTGCTGCTATCTGTAGTGGCAGCTGCAGTAACTCCCAACTTGTCTGAGTAGAATTCCAGATGTTTGAGCAGCTTTTGAGGACCTCTGCTATGCAACTCAATCACTAGTGTCAGTGTAGCATAGCTCAGTACCAAACCAATTGTCAATAGGCTTGTTGTTTAGAGATACCATACTAGGTGCTTCCTTAAGTCAGAGGTTTCCCTTCTTCTACAGTAAAGAGCCTAGAAACCAGCAGAAACACACATTCAGTTGGACACCAAAGCTCCAGAAGCAGTTTCTGTTCTTACCAAGTCGAAAGGAAAACTTACCACTTTCTTCAAGTTCTATTGGCTCTGCTTCTGAAGCCATTTCTGCAGTAGAAGCCATGAGCCTGTTTCTTTTTCGGGCTTGCCTAGAATTCACTGATCCTCCACGGCGTTTTCGTTGAGTCTAAGAGAGAACCAAACTTAATATTACCTACATAGAAAATGCTAACATGGCCCTCAACTTTGCAACATCAATGAAAGTACACAGGGATACAAATAATGCTCCTGGAATGGCTGTAATATTCATCGAATGGCGGTATGGGTTATTCCTGCCTGAATACATGGCCAAAAAGGAAAAGACATCACCCCAGATCTCTTACCAGTTGCCTCACCAAGAAAAAGCCTATCATGATAGTTCACGATTTATCAGGTTTAGGCTAATATTGTAAGCATTTCTGAACTACTGCTAGCACCTAGAGAGATTCAAAATCTTCATTATCACTGAACATAAAGTTCCATGAAGATTCAATATACTTATGTTCCTGGGTATTAGCAACAAACTCCTAAAATAATTTTCAAAAGCACCATGGAAAACATGTTTCAAGAATCAGGACTGCATTGAGTAGCAAAATACTTACTGCGCTCATAGTGTTTCTTGATCTCAAACCACCAAAAAAGAGGCTCAAACACCAAAAAACTAATGGCAAGGAAGCTACAACTATAAATTCCTTGGATTTCTTTATGTAGGTCACTGATAAAAAGTCCAGATTTCTCAGGGTCAGAGAATGATGTTCTTCCAAACCTAGCAGAAGAGAAGAGAGATTACCCATCTGCAGTGCTATTCAATACCTCCCGCTCCAAGATACCGGTTGCTGAGTCATCACCTTCTGCCCAAAGCCAGAGGAGAGAAAAGCCCTGAGTTCAGTATTTGAGCCTCAGACACCCGCACCTGAGCCTGAACCCACTAACTAAACACCAGAGTAAGTGAATCTGACAGCAAAATAGAAAAATACTACGGATTCCAAACGACATTGAACTGAAAAGCAACTGATTGACTCTCGAGGCAACGTCTGTGGGCAGGAATCACTGGGAATTGTGTCACTAGCAGCCACCTTCAGAGAACCAAAAACTCAGACAAGCAGTTCTCTTCTCCAATCCATCTCCAGATTCCAACAGCTGGGAGCCAAACAGCTTGCAAGGAATCTAAAGCAAGTGGAGCAGAGAAATTTCAGTTTCAAAATACTTGCTGATCTGCAGGAGAACATGAGTTCACCGTAGCTGCTCTGGTGCCTGCAGGTGTGCATGCCTAGCTACCCGCCAAGCAGGAGAGGTGTAAAGGCACCTCTGAGTAAGTGACAAGGTACTGAAGGTCCCATCTTAGAGCCAAGCTCTAAGATGTGGTACTGTTACCATAGGTTCAACACACAACAAGGAGCTGGCGGTAGGTGTGAGGGTAGAGAGCAGAGGGACCAGGAAAAAATACAATTATATTCAATAACAGCTGAACTGTCTTCCTGAGCTGACACTGATTTTCACTGAAAAGACCAGCACACATGTTGTTAGCCTGCTCATAGATGAGGAAACACTGAGACTGTGCAGTGGAATGGTGGGATGGAACAGCACTGGTGGTCAATCCTAACCCTGAATTAAAGGAAACCTGACTGATCTTTTGCATCTTCAATTTACTCTATTTCATAAATCACTTTCTTAAGAGACCTATTAACACTGAATTGCAACATTATTAAAACAAATCATGCTTGAAAAAAATACTTACACTAAATTTGGTACTTACTACTAAGCCCAAAGATACATTTATGTATAGTTTTAAGCAACACAATACCCCACTCATCAATTTTCTCACATTACTTCATTTTAAAACCAGCACAAAAGCCAGAATGAAAGTTAACATGCTTCTTTTTCCCCCACCCCCAGCTGAACCATTTACTACATGCCAGACAATGTTCAATGAGTCCACAGGCAGATTCTGGTCACAGTGGAACTTAAACTGCGGTACGTAAGACCCCCTCCCACTATGAACCTATTCAGTAACCAGTTCTGATAGTTTTAAGATTTTTCTTTTTAGTAATCTAAACTGGCATGTACAGTTTTTTGGCAGATATGTGAAATAGCCTTACATTCTCAGCTGGTATGTTGAAGACTAAAGGTTCAAAAAAAGCTGGGAACTGACTTTGTCTCTTGCTCCCCCAATGCAGTACTCACCTACACAATCCTTTCCAAAACACTGTGTCCCAGTAATGGAAGTTCTCTTTGAACACTTCATCACACTGTTCTTAAGGTCTAGATTTCATTTCACTTGTTAGGAAAGAAAGCTTTTCTGCCAACCTCCCCAACATTCTTGGGAAGATCGTATTTTACTCACTTTAACTGAGTTTCTGGGATAAGGGAAAAGAAGATTTAAAACAAGACCATGCCTAATGATGCACTCATACAAAAAAAACCCCAAAAACAAACAAAACCCAGAGGGACTGTTTATGAGCACATTTCCTTTGTGCTATAGGAATTCCTAGTTCCATATGATTATTATTCATGGGTTTGGAGGTTTTAAGAGACAAAGGGAAGAGGAAGGTGAAGGAGGAGGACACAGCATGAGGAATGAGGGAGGGGACAAGGGGGAGAATCATCCCTAAACCTAGTGTATCTGCTGTTTCAAACTAATTGCTCCCAGACAAGTTACCACTTTCATCGACCAGGTACAAATGAAATGAAAAATAACTTGGGCAAAGCAGTTTTCTGCACACAGCAAGAGGATGAACAAGAGTGAGCAACACATGAGGTATATTAAGTTAGGCCATTAGATTCTTTTTTATTTCATCAACAAAGAGACATTTTCCTTGATTCTCCTCAGATACAGAATTGGAAAAAAAATTTGTGACATTAAAAAGCTGAGAAATATTAGTGGGTACACACACCTGAAGATTATAAAGAGATGCACTTTATACAAGGTTATTTTTAACTACAAGTTCTTAGAACTGTTTTAAAACAGAACCTTTTGGAGCAACCTGATACACTGACGTATCTGCACTGCTAAAAGACAGCAAAAGAGAAGCTATTCTATTCACCAGACACCATGGGTTTGGATGTAAAACACCTAGAAGGTTTCACAAGACCTGGCGCTTTTTGGATTTAACACTGAATACAACTCAGTGCAATGGTTTGTTGACAAACTACCCTTAGAAAGGGTTAAAAACATAAGGGGAGCACCTCGAATGACTCCAAACAACAGATTCTCTCTGGCCACAAGTGGCTTAAATGCCAGAGAAGAGCTATAACAGAAGAAAAAATTAAGCAAACCAACAAACAAACATTTTCCAGTTATGGTGAAAAGCAAACAAGTAATACACAATAGGAGACCTGTCACGCTAAGACCACCCTACTCACTTTCAATAACCACACACTTCTTGACCAAGATATCAAGGAACAAATTATTTACAGGATTACTATGAAATGTCTTAGAGGGTCTACTATCAGACCTACATGGCAACAGAAGACAGAACCACTTTTTGACCTAAGTGACAGAGAGCACTGTTGCAATTTAGATGGTTTAATTTTCAGAATCTTAGAACATCAACAGTAGGCTTTCTTTGTAATTAATGCAGAGAGCACATGTAAGGCACAAACATTCTACCTGGCAGTGGCTCAAACCTTAACCTCTTCAAAAGCTGCTTCTGAAGAAGAAAGTTGAACATTATACCCACAGGGAAGCTCATCACTGTAAAATCACCTCAAAATAAATCATCATAGGCAGGTTCATCGGTATCAACATGACCCATCTCAGGAGAGTCATGTTTATAAAGAAAATCAGACTGCTGGAATTTAATAAGACTATGGAAGGAGTCTCATGATCCAGAAACATTTTTGCTTTGCAAGAACAAACCTCTTCTAAGGGAATGTAGATTTCCACATGCTCTTGGCTTACTTGGGAAACTTCACTGAACTGCCTAACTGTAAGAGTGCACACTGAAAATAAAGCAAAGCTCACTTTCTGGAATACACACAGCTCATGTCTCGTAGTGCATGGGAAATACATCACAGATCACATCTCAAAACGCACAGGAACAAAGGTAAACACATTGCACACTAAGAGAATACACTCATCAGTAAGAATTCCTTAAAATTTAAAACAACAGGACCACTCAATTTAATAACACAATTTGTTACACAGGACTGGAGAGGCCTAGTTAAAAGACAAGGGCCATACATTCCTCTTCCAGCAGTCACTACGAAACGACCGAGCACCAAGACTCCCAAGAGCAGGTAATACAAAGAATTACTGCATCAACCTCCTCCCTCTCAACCCATACACATCCAATGACCTCATTAACTCACAGCTTCAGCTAGAGTTATCTATGAGACTTACAGCAAGATGCATTCAAACATCAATTAAAAATTCTAAAATTAAGACTTAAAAAGTAGGAAGACTTTTGTGTGTGTATGTAAAAACTTAGCAAGCTAATAAATACTTTTAACTTTTATATACTTTTTATTGCACCACTGCAGGATGATAACAGTACCAGAAAAAGCCATTCCCCTTCCTCTCATAGGCAGAGCTCTGCACATGCGGTTATTGTTCCTATCATTTAGCTCTCCCAAGGGATTCAGCAGTGTTGGCCTCATAATAAGTAGAATTTCAAGGACCATATCCACCAACCTTTCTCTGTACAGGCAGATACTCGAGAAAAATAAAGGTCAAGCCGTTTAAATTAAGAATGTTTACACCAGGAGTGGTAACTACCCCTATTCCTCATTTAAGTGTCCTGTTAAATTTTTTACTCCACAAAAAAGTTAACATTTTCACCGAGTTCAGATTGACTTAATTAAACATATTTGAATTACCATTCAAAAATAATTGATTCTCTAGACAACACAAACTGAAAACTTCTCTTGCACCACTCCTGAAAACAAATCCTTGGTCTCCCCTGTCCTTAGCATGAAGTGAGGCAAATTGTCTTAAGCAAGAAATACTTTTTCCCCACGCTAACACATACAAGACTTTAGCTCATAGTTATTCTAAACAAAACAATACACCTTAGCACGTACTTAATGAAAACAATAATGTCCATCAAAACGTTGGGAATGTGCAAAGCACAGCTAACTTCTGCCCGTTGTATTTTTCAAAAGGTGATATCCCACGCCTTTAAGACTGTGCTTCTCATTTCTACTCAAAATGTCTCTTTGTACTAACAACAGAAGACACAATGCAGCTGCATAACAAGATTTCTGTCGCCAGAAGATGCACATGCCAATCACAAAGTGCTACTCTTATTTTTTTTACCACAAAGAACATTAATCTGATATTTTACTCTTACAAAGCTTCCTATCTTGTACTTTCAGTACCTTTAAAAATGCTCCCTTTTTTCAGATGGACTACAACAACTTCAGTGAAAACAGAAGATGAGTCTATTGTAGGTTACCCAAATTAGGTCAAACATTCCTATACTACAAAAGCTTGGTGAAAGGTAGTTTAAAGAGAGTAAAGATGAGCGATAACCAGCCTACCACATGATACACCAGCCTGTCTGCTCGAAGCAGACAAATATGACACAGTCATGAGCAGCCTAAGAAAATCAAAACGAAACACCCACAGAACAAAATACACCAAACCTTTTCATCGGCCAGACGTCCTAATTCAGAAACAGCAAAGAAGGAGGGACACCGGCCAGAAGAAAAGCTCCTCGTTGCTCCTACTTGCACAAGTTTCTTTTAGAGAGGCCACAGACTACTTTCAACAATCCCAAAAATCAGATACGGAAAAAACCCCAAATCACAACAAACAAACAAAAACCCAAAACAGTTGAGCCTTTCCACACCCTGTAATCGAGGTGCAGGGGGGCGCTGAGGTAGCAGAGCAGCATTTCCCCGCACCCCTGCTGTCACACGAAACGGGAGGGGAGCTGCCCGCACCGAGCGGCTGCGGCTCCTGTGCAGGAGGGCAGACCCCCCGTGCCCGGGGCAGGGCAGCGCGGCCGTGCCCGGCCCTGGGCGCTGCGACCCCACGGGTCGGGCCGGGCCGGGCCGGGCCGGCCGCGG